>ML354826.1:0-191209 GCA_005239505.1 Nicotiana paniculata | reverse complement strand
ATCATAACAGATTTGACATCCAGAATCAAAACAAGATCATCCTTGAAAAATCTGTGTGCGTTTCATGCCTTTCTATCCATGTTCGAACCAAAGAACATTGGGGAAGCCCTACAAGATGCTGATTGGGTAAATGTCATGCAAGAAGAGTCGAATCAGTTTGAAAGAAGTCAAGTATGGCACTTGGTACCTAGGCCACTAGACATATCAGTGATTGGCACCAAGTGGATCTTCAGGAACAAACTCGATGAGGATGGAACTGTTACAAGAAATAAGGCAAGAGTAGTTGTTCAAGGGTATAGTCAATAAGAGGGAATTGACTATGATGAGACCTTTGCCCCTGTTGAATGACTTGAGGCAATCAGACTTCTTATAGCTTTTGCTGCACACATGGAATTCACTATTCATCAGATGGATGTTAAGAGTGCCTTTCTCAATGGCTATCTGAAAGAAGATGTATTTGTCAAGCAGCCTCCAGGTTTTGAAAGCAAGGAGTCACCGACCACGTATACAAACTCGACAAGGCTCTGTATGGTCTCAAACAAGCACCAAGATCATGGTACGAACGATTATCAAAATTCCTGCTAGAACATGGGTACAAACGAGGCAAAATTGACAGTACCTTGTTCTTAAAGGAAAAGGGTAAGGATCTCCTGGTTGTGCAAATATACGTGGATGATATTATATTTGGGGAGACCTTTGAAAAATTGAGCAAGGAATTTGCTATGCTTATGGGGAGTGAGTTTGAGATGAGTATGATGGGTGAGCTAAACTTCTTCTTCGACTTGCAAATCAAGAAAAACTAAAATGGAACAATGATCCACCAACAAAAGTATATGAAAGAATTGCTCAAGAAGTTTAAAATGGAAGACTTAAAGGAAATAGACACTCCCATAGCCACAACTACAAAATTGGATGTGGATGAACCTGGTTCATCCGTTGATTTGAAGTTATACAGAGGGATGATTGGGTCTCTATTATATCTCACTGCCAGCAGACCTGATATTGTGTTCAGTGTGGGAGTGTGTGCTAGGTTTCAGGCAAATCTAAAGGAGTCCCACCTCACTACAGTGAAGAGAATTTTGAGATATTTGAAAGGCACAGCTGATTTGTGCCTTTGGTATCCTAAAGGTAGTAATTTCGACCTTGTAGGATATGCTAATGCTGATTATGCAGGTTTCCTGTTTGACAGGAAGAGTACTTCAGGCATGGATCACTTTTTGGGCTCCTGCCTTGTGTCTTGGGCCACCAAGAAACAGAATTCAGTAGCTTTGTCTACTACTGAGGATGAATATGTGGTTGCAGCCTCTTGCTATGCTCAGTTGCTATGGATCAAGCAACAACTCATGGACTTGGGTATAGATGAGGGATGCATTCCTATTTTCTGTGATAACACTAGTGCCATTAGTATGACGAAGAACCAGGTTCATCATAAGAGAACTAAGCACATAGATGTTAGGCACCATTTCCTAAGGGATAACTATGAAAAATGAATGATCTCAATTGAATTTTGTGCTACTGATCAACAAATTACAGATATCTTTACTAAAGCACTGAGTAGGGAGCATTTTGAGAGAAACATGCTTGAATTAGCCATGATTAAAATCACCTGATTGAAAAAAAAACTTAATTGGAAAACTTTTTTTGGCTAGAAACATTAACTGAGATAATCAACCAGACTAATCATTGCTCAGAATCATGACTTTGCTGTCATACTCTCTTGCCATGTATTAATATGATTCCCTGGTTGCTAATGATGTTTCTCTATCTTTGTAAAATGAGGTAAATTAAGGACTTTAACACGATGAACTTGGTTCATCTCTGCTGGTTCATCTGACTGACAAGGTATGTGCTCATCTCCATACAAATATTGAATTAATTACAGTCACACATGAGCATGATTCTATCTATATTTGGTTCATTTCAAATTCTTTGTAGTAATCCCTAAATGAACCCGTTCCAAGAAGTCCCATCGGTACTCAATTAGCCTAGAGGTAGGGAGTTCTTAACTGTCTAATCAATGACACTCCTACAACTATTAGACTCTCACTTGAATAAAAATTCTACCCGTTGTATAATTAATAGCCACAACTTATAAAAGGCCATCATTACCTCCCTTCTTTATAACCTAATAAGTCGAACCAAGATCATTATACTTCTACCCAAAACTGATCACTTTTCTTTTCTTCCTAACAACAGTCGTAATCATGTCTTCACCACCACCTGCTTCTTCTTCTTCTTCACCAAATATGATTATGATGGAGGTCTTTATGAATCAGATTCAAATTCTCTATCTGTATACAGTTCTCAATCATCAGAAAGAACCTCAACCCCTGAAAACCCTCCTATTCTAGAACCCATATCTAACCCTAACCCAGGCCCCCGTGGTCGTCGTGTAAAGGTTCTTGCCATAAAATTAGTGGCTTCTGCGTCCCGTGCAAGATTCTTGGAGGAAATTCTGAAGGCTGAAAAGGATAATAATTCTGAATCATCAAGTGAATCTTTTAAATCAGCCAACGAGGATGAAGCACCTGGTTCATCAAATTATGAACAAGGTAATCTTGATGCTATTTCTGAATCTGTTAATACTGAGAACATGTTTGTTCTGGTTGGGTCGGTAGTTGATGTTGAAGTGTCGAGTAGGAAAAGAAAATTGGGAAAAGGTAAATTTATTGAGAGAGATGTATTTGGGGAGGATGGTACCACATTCGCTATCTGTGGTCCCATTCCTGAGAAGGTTGGAGAAGATGTCACAGAGTTAGGGGAAGCGTAGTCGAGGAAGCAGTGGCAGGTTTAGCAAGCCTGAAGAAAGGAGCAGATGAACCTGTTTCATCTAGGGACGAGACGTTGGCTGACAGGCTAAGGAAACTGGGGGAGTCCTATAACCCCAAGAAAAGGAGGACTCAGAAGTCCAAGAAGTCTACTAACCCAGTTCCTTCTAAGAAGAGGAAAGCTTCTGTAGTTGTTGATGCTCATGTTCCTAACGTGCGTGCTACGAAGATTACACTAGGAAAAGATGGCCTAGTTTGGATGGGATAGTCTCAGCAATCAACATTACCAGATTCTTCAGTGATAATGAAAGGGAAATTGAACCCAGGCTAGTCTACAAAAGTGAAATGAAGCAAGAGCATAAGTTGTTCTTCGAGTTTGTCATCAATTTCTTACTGCCAAGACAAGAAAGAAGGCATATAGCCAACTATATGGATCTGACCTTGATGGAGTGTTTGTATAGGGGAAAGTAGATCAACTAGCCATCCTTCATCATCCAACTCTTGGACAGAGTTGTGAATGGAACAAAAGCACATGCAATCCCATATGGCTTTATTCTGACAGTTGTGCTTGCTCCTTTTGATGTTCCTCTGAAAAAGGCTGAGATGGCTACTGCCAAGGACTATTTTGGGAAGGATACTTTGCTGGCTTGCGATTATACTGTCACTGTTCCTGCAGATGAACCTGGTTCATCTAGGAAGAAGCCTGTCAACAGCAAAGTCAGAACTCTGGTGCAGGAAAGCGAGATCAAGGATATGGAGATCCTTCATTTGAAATCTCATTTGATTGAGGTTGAATCTAAGCGAGATTCTCTCAGGGCTGAATTAGAAAAAGAGAAGGAAAAGAACGAGGGTGTTCTTAACCGGATTCTTTATCTTCTACAAAACAAGACCACAACCTCCTCTGCACCTTCCCATCCTTAGGCTATCCAGAGCTACCTAAAACCCCCTTTCATGTTTCTGTTGTTTTTATTCTGTCTTGCTTATGGTTATGGTTGTTTTAGTTTTTTATGTATGGTGCTTGACTTGCGGACTAATCAATGAATTTTGTTGTTTTGTTATTGACTTGTCTCAGTTTCTTAGATAGCTTACATTTATTGGTTTCTTATGATGATTAATCATGTCTGCACCTGTAGTTGCCTCAATGGCCATAAGTAATTGTTAATAACCTCAGGTAAGTTTATCATTTTGCAAACTTTTCGATGATGCCAAAAGGGGGAAGACAGTGCTTTTATATTTCAAGTGATATTTATAACCTAATAATGAACCTGGTTTCTCTATGATAAATGCTTAAAACATACAAAGTGTTTCAAGTATATACAGGGAGAAGCACATAGTTTGTCATCATCAAAAAGGGGGAATTTGTTGACCCAAGTCGCTGCATAGTTTTGAAGATTAACAAATGTCTGACCAGTTGAACCAGGTCCATCAGAGCACCTGACGCGTTGGCACATGAACCGAATATGAATAGGAGATGAATGCGATTGTGAAGTATCAATGAACAAAGAGAGTGTCTCCTAATGCGAAAAGGTTGCAAATTGATAAGAGAATAGAAGTTGAATTCAGCAAGGACATACGAAGGAAGGAAGTTGAGTTTAATACGAATTCTTTCTCCCAGGAAGAATTGTACTTGAACTGTACGACAAACTCAACAACTGACTGTATAAATAATTGAATTATTCTTGCTTGAATTAAGAACGCACAAGTGCAGAAGTGAATCAAGATCTGAAAGCAAAATTCCCAGAGATTTTGCAAGCATAATTACTGTGCGATGCAAAGGCTACAGACCAGCTAGAAGAACCAGTTCCATCTGTTTGTCACTGAGTCTAGTTGGTTATAGTGGGCGATTTAATATTGTACCTTTTCAGCTTTCATAGAAGCAATTGTAATAGATCACATTGTTCAAGTTAGGGTTAACTTGAAGCTTGTAACAATTAGCTAGAGGCTAGTTACTACGAAGGGAATGGAGTTAGTCTTAGGATTACAAAAGATTTTATTTTGTAAGTCCGTTTAGCTCAGAGTTTTAGTGAAGAGTTTGAGCAAATCCTACTGAGGAGTAGGTCGTGGTTTTTCACCTTTTGTGCCAGATGTTTTCCACGTAAAAATCTCTGTGTTTTTACTTTACTGCTTTTATTATTCCGCAACAGTAGAAGTTGGAACACCAAGAAGAACCAGGTTCTTCTAGAGAGACAACACTCGAAAGATTGGATACCACACAAAGTAACATAGCTTCTTGTGTGGTATTGATGTCTAAAACATCATCTAGAAAACTTGAAGTTCCTAAGTTATGATTCCAGGGGTTTTGGGATGTGATTTTAAGTTTTAGAGTTGCTTGGAGCGTTCTGAAGGCTCGAGTGAGTCCGTATTATGATTTGAGACTTGTTGGTATATTTGGACAGGGGCTCGGGTGGTCCCAGGTGCCTTCCGGATACCACACGAAGCCAAAAACCAGCTAAAATAGCTGATGGTGCACTTGTTCTGGTGTGACCGCAGGTGTGGTTTCCTAGTCGCAGGTGCGGGACTGCTCCTGCAGTCCCCGCCTCGCAAGTGCGACCCCCAGCGGGCAGTCCATTTCTCGCAGGTACGGACAAAGTTCCGCAGGAGCGGAGCCGCAGGTACGGTCTCCCCTCCGCAGGTGCAGGCCCAGGCTTCCTCGTCCATTTCTACAGGTGCGAGACTGCAGGTGATGTCCTTGAGCCGCAGGTGCGGAAGCACTGTCAGGCAGTGTGTTTCTTAAATACGGGATTCTTCATTGTTTTCTTCACTCTTTCTTCCATTAAACACTTTGTGATCTTGGGAAAAGGGATCCACGACCCAAACACTGAGAGGTAAGTAAATTCATCTCCAAGGTTAGTTTAAATCACGAATTTTTTGTTAAGTTAACCTTGTTAATAAGCAAAAATCAAGAATTGGGTAGTAACCTAGGGCTTGCAGGAATTTAGAGAATTTACCTGTCAATTATCTTTGAAATCAAGTAAAAATAATGTATTAATGATCCTTAGGTTATGGGAGAGTGGTTCCTTCGTGAATTTTCGGAATCCGAGCATGCGGGCCCGGGGTTGGATTTGGGATTTCTTCAAGAATGACGAATTTGACTAAATAGTAGGAGGATTCCATGATTTGAGTATAATTTGATATATATATTTATGTAACGTTTGATTAGTTTTGAGTCCTTGGGTGACGAGTTCGGAGTTTCGGGTGCATTCTTGACCCAGGGAGTAGGTTCGACGCGAGTTGAGTCTCCTTTCTAACCTTGTAAGAGGGAATTGTCCCCGTAGGTGATTATAAATGGTGTTTTGTCGTTATTTGCAGGGGCTGCGCACGCACGAAGTGACGAGAGTCCGTGCGTAGCTACTATTATGCCTTGTCGGGTAGTTTAGAACTCACAAGCATGCCTTATGTGTTGTATCTGTGATCTTGTATATGGATTAAGTAGTCTAATATACTCGAATCTCACATGTGAAGGAGTAAGGGGTTATGCTTGAAGTTGACATTTCTAAATTCTCACCCTATTAGTATGTTTCCTGCTAAATTATCTGGAATCTCCTGCTAATCGTGAATTTATATGGGAACCCGAGTCGCATGGATGATTCGCGAGCGGGATAGTCCTAGTATTATATTAACCCGATTCGCATGAATGATTCACGAGCAGGGGTGGTCTTAGTATTATATTAACCGTGTCGCATGTTTGATTCTCGAGCGGGGCAGATAAATGCGTCTATGGTTCGGGATGTTCAACCCTCGGCAGTGCACATTTACTTTTCACGTCCTGATGATCATACATTCATAGACTGTTATATGTTTGGTAATTTTTGAGAAGCCCTGTAATTGAAACTATTGATTTCATGAAATGAAATAAGGTTAAATAGCGTGTATGCCATGGAAAAGGATGGCGTGAGGGTACTAGAGATTTTTATTTGATGCTTATTTTCTTATTACTGTTCATTACTGCTATTACTGGTTAGCTTGTATTTATTCCACATTGTCTGACCCTAGTAAGTATAACGTCGACCACTCGTCACTACTTCTTCGAGGTTAGGCGGGATACTCACTGGGTACATATCTGTTTAGTTACGCATACGACGCTTCTGTACTTAATTGTACAGGTTTTGAGGCTGGTGCATCTGGTTATCCGACCGGAGCTTGACCCTGGGAGTATTTTTTGGACCTGACTCCTTGGTGAGAGTTATCTTTTGTTTATTTCTGTCTACTTCCTTCAGACAGTAGAATAGTTTATTTCATCTTTTGTATATTCTACTAGTTCGCCTGTAGACTTGTGACACTAGTTCCTAGCACATACATAGTAGACTCTATATTTTTGGGACTGTATATATTGGTTCATGATCCTCGTGGCTATGTCTACTTAAGATTGGTTAATTTATCCGCTTTTACTTAAATGTTCTAAGCTTAAAATTGTTAAATGTGGGGTTGATATGTCAAATAAGGGTAATCTCACTAGTAAACAATTGTTGGCTTGCCTAACTCCGGTGTCGGGCGCCATCATGACCTGTATTGGGATTTTGGGTCGTGACACGGACGGCTCAAATCTAGCCAAAATAACTTCAAAGCATAAATTAAACTCATAAGAAACTATTCTGGATCATAAAGCCTCAATTTTTATCAAAAATTAAAAACCCAAAAGTCGATCGCCCGACCTGCAACTTAGAACCCGACAAATTTTACAAAACTCGAACATCCATTCCGATACGAGTTCAGCCATACTAAAATTATCAAATTCCGATACAATTTCGTCCCTCAAATCAGCATTATACATTTTGAAAGTTTTCTTCAAAATCCTCATTTTTCCTCAACTCAAAGCGCTAATTTAATGATAAAAATAATGATAAAATTATGGGATATAATTCTATCTGAAGAACATTACCCAATTGATTTGCTTGAAAAACCCATAAAGAATCACTCAAAACCGAGCTCTAGAACTCCAAAAAATTTTAAAATGGCTAACCCTCGGAATAGAGAACTATATATTCTGCCCAGTGATTACTTCATCGTGATCGCGGAATACAACTCGCGATCACGAAGAAGAAAAATGAAGGTTGACCAAAACGTGCCATGCGAACGCGACAACATGCTCACGAACGCAGTGAACAAGAACCAAGACTCTACGCGAACGCGTCTGTGCCCATGCGAACGCGAAGAGATTTGCCTGATGTACCAAATCCGCCTTACCTCTATGCAACCGGGAACCTATGAACGCGAACGCGAAGGAAAAGATCTTCAAACTTTCACGAACGCGAACCTCCCTTCGCGTTCGCGAAGGGTAAATGTTGTCCGCCTCAAATAACACTATGCAAACGTGATTGCTTCATCACGAACGTGATTGCTTCTTCGCGAACATGATTAAGAACACCCGTCACCAGCAGATCAACAGTCCAAAATAGAAGGAAATAGCATGCGGCCCATCCGAAACACACCCGAGGCCCCGTCTAAACACACCAACAAGTTCCATAATCTAAAACGGACTCGCACGACATCTCAATTCACATCAAACAACATCGAAACTACGAATCACACCATGAATCAAACTCATGAACTTTAATTCTTCTAACTTCTAAAACTCGTGCCGAAACCTATCAAAGCAACCCGAAATGACGTCATATTTTGCAGGCAAGTGCCGAATGACATAACAGATCTATTCCAACTCTCGAAATTTCATTTCGACTCCGATATCACCAAAGTCAACTCTTGGTCAAACCTCTTAACCTTCTAAACTTCAACTTTTCCAACTTTCGTCGAAATGCTTCAAATTGCCAGACGGACCTCGAAATTTAAATCCGGATGCGCCTGTAAGTCCAAATTCACCATAGGAAGTTGCTCAAGACTTTATGCCGTCGAACGGGGCTTTAATTCTCAAAATGATCGGTTGGGACGTTACACTCATGGTGTAACTCTCTTAGGAATTTTTCCAAATACGTAATATGAAAAATAGACTACAAAGCTCTACAATGGTAATCCCTTCCTCCCTCAACCAATTTCAACAAGAAACTAATCAAAATGGTTCATTAACCCCACATACTACAACCTATTGTCACATGCATGGCATATTTCCATCCCCATAATATACATGAACTCATAACCTCTTGCATGAAAGATTAGGAGTCTAGTGGTTGGATTCCTTGATTCTTGAAGATTGGTGCAAGAATGGGTGATTAGAATGCTAGATTTCTTCCTTCTCTCTCTAAAATACTCTTAACTCTCTCTAAAATCATCAGACATTCACTTCAAAATGATTCCCTAAGGTTATTTATCAAAATGGACTCGGGTTATAAAAATAGGAAAATGGACCCCTCGAACTCAGGTCTGTGGTTGCATAATGGACCGCACAACATATATGCAACCCGCAAAATAGACTGCAATAGTGATACCAAAAATTGGAATGGTTTGGACCGGTTTGCGACAGGTCTGCGGTCCCGCAAATCACTTATGTCGTCGCTGGGTGGACCGAAGAATCACTCTCCAAAATTCTTCATGCCAAATCTGTGACAGATGTGCGGACCGCGAAATAACTATGCGATCGCATAATGGACCGCAGAACAACGTTCAAAATTCAACAAATTCTCTTTTCAACTATGTGATGATTATGCGTCTCACAGAGTGGTTCTACAGACTTGACCGCAGAACTGCCTTCTTCTGCCAAAGAATTCTGTACTATTCATGACCGATTAAATTCCTTGGTGAAATTTACTAGGTCTTACAGGTAAGGCTCAATTTGTATTATTATTCATGACAGGTTATTTTTCCAAAAGGGTCAAAGCTCAAGAGTCGAAAAAGTCTGGGAGAAAGAAGCCATTGACTTTATCTGGGACCACATAATATGTCGATTCGGGATATCGGCCGAGGTCATTTGCGATAATGGAAAATAATTCATCGACATCAAGGTAAATAAGGTTTTTTAAGATCATAAGATCAAAAAGATATTATCGATACCTTATTACCCTACTATGAACGGGCAGGCAGAATCAACAAACAAGACAATACTTCAAAACCTGAAAAAGAGGTTGACTGATGCCAAAGGGTAATGGAAGGAAATCCTGCCCGAAATTCTGTGGGCATACTGTACAACCTCGAAGTCTAGTACCGGGGCTACCCCATTTTTGTTGGTCTACGAGGACGAAGCCTTAATACTAGTCAAAGTGGGAGAATTGAGCCTTAGGTTCCAATATGCAACAAAAGAGTCAAATGGCAAGCCCATGATCAGGAGCATGGAACTATTGGATGAAAAGCGGGAGGCCACCCTAGTCCAGTTGGCCACGCGGAAACAACGAATAGAAAGATACTACAACCAAAGAGCCAACCTCCGACACTTTCAAATCAGGGATTTGGTGTTGAGGAAAGCAACATTACACACCTGCAACCTGAACGAAGGGAAGCTGGGACCGAATTAGGAAGGACAATATCGAGTTGTCGGAATAACCGGCAAAGGCTCGTACAAATTCGAAGCAGGAAACGGTGTGCAACTACCGAATAATTGGAACATGGCACACTTAAAGCGGTACTATTGATAAGGTCAAACTCAATTACTCCTTAATCATGTTATCGATCGGACTAACATTTTCTAGTAAACGGCGAAGAATGGATGTGGCTATTAGGTTTGAAAGCATGCGTTTCACTCTTTTCCCTTGAATCGATTTTGTCCCAAAATGGGTTTTTCGGCAAGGTTTTTAACGAGGCAATAGTAAAACGTGCTAACTTATTTTCAAAGACCGGTTTCAGACGGGGTCAACGATCGTTTGCTTTAGGTCAACAGTATCCGAGCCCTCACGAGTTTGACCTCGAATATAGGAGGGTCATTACCCTCAGATTAAGGTCTTTAGGAAGAGAAAAAGGAAGCTTTATGCACTAAAAGCTAAGGCTTGGTGCTTCGGATTCATTGTAAGGGCCAAACGGTTGTACGAACCGTTCCCACATAGTCCACTCTAGCCATGGCACAAGTTCTTATACGCTTTTGATCATGTACCTTACATACTAAGAAATGAAAGAAATTTCCGCTTTGTTATTGCGCGTTTTTGCTTCTTCGATCCCGGATACTAGAACCCACGGGCTACCCCTACTTGGGGATTGTTCCCCCAAATAAATTTGGATGACCCGAGCTACCAAACACCAGAGGCACCAAACTTATTAGGAGGTGCCAAAATATAAAAAGTCTACGGCCAACAACTCAGAGACGTCTGAAACCCGTAATCAGAAAATAAGGCATTTACGAAATTTCGAAACCTACTAAAAAGATTACCCTCGGCAAAAAACATCGTCTAAAAACACTTAAGCATCTTGGAAACCTCCGGTCCCACCGAGAGTTCGAACTAACAGGCAAACAAAATTGCATTGACGTGGGGCTTCGTTCGAACACCTGAAAAACGAATGCCCCAGAACTACATCTGAGTCTATGCTAAGGCATCAAATAGAAATGGCAAAAAGATGCTGGAAAAATAAAGACACAATATTGCCAGAAAAGGAAATTATTTTATACATATTCCAAAAACATATTTACAAAGGCCCGATAGAGCGGCCTCAAAATAAACAAAATACATAAGGGAAAACAAGAAAATTGAAAAAAACACTAAGGCATCTACTCTTGGTCTTCACTCGGGCCTGACTCATCGCCGAAACCGCTAGAGCTCTCAGATCCTTAGAGGCCACGGAACCCTCGGAGCCTTCAGCACCCTCGAGATTGTAGAGTTTAATTGACTAGGCCTCGAGCCTCCTATCTTCTTCGATCTAGGCTGATATATCAAAACCTGGGGCATGGATCTCTTCGAGGGTCTCTCTTCGATACAGCTGCTTCATGTATTCAATCTTTGTCTTTAAGAGGGTCTCGAATGCCTCCACATCGGCTTTATACTGGGCTACCATTTCCTCGGCATCGGTAAAGGTTGTGTCCAATTAGGACCTCAGTGTCGCATATTTGCTTCCGAGAGCATCTCCTTCCGCGATGGTCGAGCTCAGCTGTGTCCGGAGATTGTCGTTCAAACTAGACCACTTGTCGGGTTTGTCCTTCACCACCTAAAGTTGGTTCTCGATCGACGCCAACTCCACCTTCGCGGCTTCCTTCTCCTAGGCCAGCCGCTCCATACTGAATTTCCATATTTCGGTATGGGCCTTGACCTCGTCCATCTCAGCCCGCAGCTAGTCGATAAGGTCTATCTTCTCTTAGGCCTGCGAAGTTGTGTTGTTAGTCACCATGACTAGATGCTCGTTTTTAGCTTCAAAGACCTTTGTCTTTTCAACCAGGTTGGCATGTTCCCGTATCAAGGTTGAGGCTTCCTTTTGAGCCTTTTCCAGCTCCGCCTGGAGAACAGGAGTTCTTTAAGGGCCTCATCATATTGCTCACATAAGAAGAATGTACATGTTCTTCTTCCAAACCTGTTCTCTGAGCTCGAACTCGAGCTGGCTGATTTCCAAGCAGTATCGGAGGAAGCTTTCATGGTGAAGCACTGCATCCTGTAAAACAGTGAAATTAGTAAGAGACATCAAAGGAAAACTTTAGTGGGATTCATAAAGGGAGTATGAAAGTGTTAGATCCTTAGTCGGTTTAGCGCCTGCTGCGCCTCATTGAAGAGACTTGACGTACCCACCTTGTTCATCTTTTCCTGGTCCTCCTCGATCACCAGGCATCGAAGGTAGCTGGTTATACCTACCGGAGCAGACAGGACCCGGGCATCCTCCAGGACTGTGAGAACGACCGTCCTTTAGTGCTTGGGGTACACGCTCGGCGCGGGAAACTTCTTCGCCATTCTTGGGCTCAATCTCGGTCTGCCAGCTCCAGAGGGCACGTCCTTCTTTGGTATCTCCAGGTGACCCAGCTCGGAGAAATCTTCAAAAATGGACAAGTCCATACCATCAAAGAATGAGTGGAAAGGATCATCTATACCATGTACTCCTTCACTTGACTTTCCTTTACCCGTTTGGGCCTCTTCAAGCATGAACTTGGTATAGGAGGGTGTTTTGATGATATCGATCACACCAGTCACCTCCTTTAGAACAGGAACGTCTTCTTGGGAGGTTGTAGCCTCCATCTCCACTTGGGACTCTCAAATCAGGAGGGGGGGGATCGGCCTCGTGGCCCCTTTCCTCGGTCGTCGCCTTTTCGCCGGTAGGGGTCGATCCATGGGCGACAAAGATGTCAACTTCTTCGGGCTCATCCATGAGCCGGTAAAGGAAGTCAGGTTCCGATAACCTGGACTTAGTATTCTTCTTGGACTTACGAACCCAAGTGGACGCCCTCTTTTTTCTCTTCGCCTCGTGATCCGGGTAATCTAGGACTTTCTTTTCCTCTTCTTCTCCTCTGCGGTAGCCCAGGGCTGTCCCGAAATGGAGGGTTCAACGGGTAAGGACGTATCCTCGTCCTCGTCCTCGTCCCCGACCAGCGGCCTAAGTGCAGTGGTCTTAGGAAGACCTACGAGGGGAAGGGAAAAGTCAGCATTATGAAAGTTTGAGGCGTAGTAATAACTATTCAGGGGAGAGCCTTACCATGAGAACAGGCCTCCTATTTTCCCTTCAAAAAATTTCTCCACGTGCGCTCGAAGTATGACATCTACTTGCAAATCCCTTAGATCCACTCCTTGAGCCGGGGGACCGCATTAGGAACCTCAGGCAACAGCTGCACAACCATAAATATTGGAAATGAGAGAAGAAATAAAGGGAAACTGACACTTAAGGAAAGACTACATTTACGAGATGCGTTCCACTTCTTGAAGAACGGCAGGAGCTTGGGAGGGATCAGGTCTTCAGTTTTTACCCGAACAAAATGCCCCTGCCAACCTTGGTCTCGATCCTCGTCGATGCTCGAGAAAAGAGCCTTGTTGGCTCGGCGAACAATCTTGATTAGTATCCCTCGGAGAATTCGGGGATTGTACAGATGGAGTAGGTGGTCGAGGGTGAGCCGAGGAGATTCGGTGTTGTTCACAAAATGGCGTAAGAGGATCACGATCCTCAAGAAGGACGAGGGGATTTTCCCCAGACATACCTCGTACCTCTTACAAAAGGCAAGGATTAATGGATCTACCAGGCCCAGCATGAAGGGGTAAGTGTAAACAATTAAATGCCCCTCCACATGGGTAGTAATATCGTCAATAGGCTCGGGGACGACCACGTCTTTCCCTTCCCATTTACAGTCTTCTCGGAATATGGGGAGGATATCTTCAGTAATCTCCATGCTACTTTGCCTCGGTCTTGTTTTATGGATGTCTTCTCGACTTTGAAATCATCCTCTATAGAGCAACCCGCGGTTATAAAGCTCTTCATAGGAGGCTCAGGGCTTCAAGGACGGTCACCTAGATGCTCGTGGTCGGGTGGGAAGATGAAGGGGCCGCTTGTTGTGGTACAGACTTGGATGTTTTAGCCATCAGGAATCTAGGAAATATATGAAGATTTGAATAAGGCGTATGAAGGATTCAAGGATTAGAGATGAAGATATGAAGATATGGATTAGAAATCCAAGAAAAAATATGAAGGTTTGGAGGTTAAAGATGAAGATATGAAGGTTCAATAAGCGAGGTATGAAGATTTGAAAAGGTTGAAAGTCGTTAGAAAGTTCGAAGGTAAAATCTAGGATAGGAAAGTAGAAGAAGTGAAGAGGGTTGAAGCTTTTATAGAGGAGAACGCAGTCAATACGCGACATTTCACATTCGAAGACAGCCCGCCGATGACCGACACGTGTCCGAAGTCAGAGATTCGTCATCTCAGTTACAACATGCGAGGGAAGAAATCGGGACTCACTTATTCGTTTCACATCGATACAGCGAACCTGCTCTCCGAAAAACGAGGGGACTATCTGTATAGGGGTAAAATCGGGGACTGCATACCCCGATTTTCTGGTGAAGAAGACGGAAGAGATCACAAGCACGCCAGGATAAAATCGAGGCTGGGAGCCTTTCATACTGAGACCCATGAAAGATGGACAATGGGCTCATCGCCAGGCGTGGTAAGGTAACACTCCCCAGACCAGAAATGAGCTCTTGGATCTCGGAGATGTTGAAACGGTTATGCACGAATTTACCGTACATAATCGGATATCACGGCACGAATCTCGTCCGATGTCGGTTACTGATCAATAATTAACGAGAAAGGGAGATATTTACCTTTTTTAGACTTGTACTAGGCATGAAACTCTCCTACTATATAAAGGGGAAGGTTTTATTTGATAAGACACATTAACACGCAAGCCAAGGCAATACAATTTCAATTTACTACTCTCTAGCTATAGCAAAGCTATTACTTTACTACAATTTGTTATTCAATCACTATTGGTTTCGAATCGAGAGTCCGATCAATGGCAAAACTTTTCCTAATCCAAGTTCAAGCTAGACCATTACATTACAACTGGTTTAATTATTCATTTTTTTTTTACTCGTTTACCTAAATGTCTTTGATTATTTGTGTTGAATCAATCCACATATCCTTAAAATCACATAAAAATTTAATTGTTATCGATTTTAAGGGTGAACAAATATGTTTCTAAGTCAGTGTTAAAACAAATGCATAAACTTTTTACAAACATTATTTCTATAACATGGTAAACATTAAGGACCAAAATAATCCAACCCTGATAAGTATCATTTTGATCAATTTTTTACATAAATTATATTAACTAATTATTATTTCACAATGTATATTATCATCATCCAATCAATTAGCATATTGATCCAAAAAAATTATTTCACCCATTTATAAATTAAGAAATAATATACATTATTTATAAAAATTATAACAAGATTAAGAGTACAAGTATACTTAATGAACTAGAGATATGTTTCTAAGTCAGTGTTAAAACATTTCTCTCTACTTGGTCATATACAATACGTTCACAAGTTCATAAATTATAAATATAAACTTTATGATTTGATCTTATGTGTATAAGTTAAATTTTATACATCAAATCATATTTATATATGGACTCAGACAAAATTGTGATCTATTTGATGCAAGAGAAACTTTATTAAATTTGAATAAAAATTATTCCATAACGAATACTTTATCTAAACTCATAGGAGTAGTTATGTATCCCAACAAGAGTTACTCTGAATACTAGAGTTATTGACTTTGTGGAATTTCATCTCCTTTTAGGGTTGATTATTACCGAAATTAATATGATAAAAGCTGTTTTTGGTTAGCTAAAATAGGGCTTAACTTGAAAACCCTTATGCCGTTTTCGTCTTTGCCTTTGCCTTTTGAAAATCGTTATACTACCTTTATCATTACCTTTTGGGAATAAATCGGTCTTCGGAAAATAGGAACTTTGAAATTTTCTTGCCTTGTATTTGCGGCCATACCATATATTTATGCCACTTTTTAACTTATACCTTATTTTTTAAAATTATTAATTTGGTAGTTAATTAACAAAAAATCCGTAATAATTTGACAATTACATCCCCGATAAATCGTGTGATCTGCAACCTCATTCATGAAAAAAAAATCGTCTCCTCTCCTCTCAACAGCTTTATCAAAAAATCAAAAACTTGTCCAAATTCATCTTCAGAATCACACTTGCATGAAGTTGTTTCACCTCGAAGCTAAAAACTTCATGCTAATGTAGCATGAAATAGTTTCATATTGAAGTTAAAACTTTATGCTAATATAGCATGAAGTCATTTTATATTGAAGCTAAAACTTCATGCTAATGCATGCTAAATTTATTTATCTTGTAGTTTACAGTTTTGTCCTGAGCTTTATCCGAAATTATAGTCTAAACATGTTACAGTTATTTAGTTTATTTGCTGAAACTTCAGTTTAAACATGCTGAAGTTATTTAGTTCATTTGGGAAAACTTCATACTAAACATGCTTAAATTTTTGTCTTGCAATATGTAATTTTGTAATGAGTTTTTGTTAATGCATGCTGAAGTTATTTAATTCATTTGCTAAAGCTTCAGATTAAACGTGCTAAAGTTATATAGTTAATTTGCTAAAACTTCATGCCAAAACATGCTGAAGTTGTCTTGTAGTCTACAGTTTTGTCAATAGTTCTGAAGGGCAAAATTGTCTTTTTAAAACGCTTTTAACCAAAAAAAAACGAGTATGGATGCAAACGAAAAAAAAAAACCGATATAAATTAAAAAGGGGCGACCAAATAGGACACTCCATGCAATTTTTACTCTAATGCGGCACAGTTCGCTTTCGTTGCTTTAATTTTTCTTTCATTTTCATCCATTGGTGTTGACATACATATAAAGGTTATGGTACAAATTAAACTAAGACAAGAAAATTGTTGTTTCTAAAACACGATACTCCTCCCATTATCACTTACAACAACAACAAATTCATTGTAATTCCACGTAGTGAAGTTTGAAGAGGGTAAAATGTATGCAGACCTTACCCCTAACTTGTGAAGGCCTCCTATATATTACCACTTCAGCGATTATCATAAAAATTCTAATAATTTGTTAGGATGAAGTTGAGAAAGAATCAACTTGTATCAAGTAAAGAGTTGTTAATAGTAGTATATAAGATGGTAGGTATACTTTACTAAAGGTACGAAATACACTAAAAAAATGCAAAAAAATTGTGACAACGTGATCTTGCAAAATACATAGTGATGCACCCCGCCAAATAATAACTTAATACGTAATGATCAAGATGCAAACAGAGACTTTTACTAATTTAAACTTCCCTGGGAAAGAGAAAAGTCTATAACAATATCTACTGGTTTAGAAACTTGTAACAAATTTGATTGGTTAGGACAAGGAGATAATTCTACTCAATAATAAAGGCCACCACGTACTCGTTCTTGCCTAGATTATGCAACCAAACTTACAATAAACAGCTTCAGTTTAGTCAACTTGATCTTTTCCTTCTTTTTGTTGTTAATTTAATTTTCTTTACCGCTTCTTTCTATATATATCTCATTCTCCAGCTTTCTTCAAATAGCTTCAAAGCAATATCAATTGAAAACCAGCTTTCTTCTATATCACTTTCTCCAGCTTTCTTCCAATATCTTCTATACAGCCCTCTTTTTCAAGCTCTGATTACAGAGAAAACCAAGACTCCTGAAGATGATTGACGCCTTTGTGTCATTTGCAGTTGAAAAACTGGGCGACTTTCTCATACAAGAAGTAGCATTGCGCATAAGTCTGAGAGAGGATGTGCAGTGGCTGCGAAATGAGCTGCTTTTCATGCAATCTTTCCTCAAAGATGCAGAACAAAAGCAAGTTGAAGATAAAAGAGTTCAACAATGGGTATTTGAAATCAACTCTATTGCTAATGACGCTGTCGCTATACTGGAGACTTACATCTCCATGGCAGGAGAATCTGATCACCATGGATTTGCTGGTCGTCTTAAGGCTTGCGCTTGCATATGTAGGAAGGAGACCAAATTCTACAACATCAGCAAGGAGATCCAATCCCTCAAGCAGCGAGTCATGGATATCTCTTGCAAACGGGAGACGTATGGTATTAGAGACATCAACAATGCAGGAGAAGGGCCAAGAAATCAGTCCGCCATGGTTAGAACATTGAGGAGAACTACCTCCTATATAGATGATGATCATATTTTTGTTGGCTTTCGGGATGTTGTAGAAAGCTTGCTAGCTGAACTTCTCAAAGCAGAGCCTCGCCGAAGTGTCATCTCCATTTATGGTATGGGCGGGTTAGGCAAGACCACTCTTGCAAGAAACCTCTACAACTCTCCTAATGTAGTCTCTAGCTTCCAAACACGCACTTGGATATGTGTTTCTCAAGAGTACAACACCATGGATCTCCTTAGGAATATCATAAAATCCATCCAAGGTCGTACAAAGGAAAATCTGGATTTGTTGGAAAAGCTGACAGAGACGGATCTAGAAATTCACCTTCGGGACCTATTGGAAGAACGCAAATACCTTGTGGTGGTTGATGATGTATGGCAGAGAGAGGCATGGGAAAGTTTGAAAAGAGCCTTCCCAGATAGCAAGAATGGCAGCAAAGTTATTATTACCACACGCAAGGAGGATGTTGCTAAAAGAGCAGATGACAAAGGTTTTGTCTATAAACTTCGTTTCCTTAGCAAAGAAGAGAGCTGGGACCTCTTTTGCAGGAAACTACTTGATGTTCAGGCAATGGTCCCAGAAATGGGAAGGTTAGCTAGAGATATGGTGGACAAGTGTGGAGGCTTACCTCTTGCAATTGTTGTACTAAGCGGGCTACTTTCGCATAAAAGGGGGCTACAAGAATGGCTAAAGGTGAAGGCACAACTTTGGCGGCATATGAAAGATGACTCTATTGAAATCTCCTACATACTATCACTGAGCTACAATGATTTGTCAACTGTACTCAAGCAGTGTTTTCTTTACTTTGGTATTTTTCCAGAAGATCATTTGATCTATGTTGACAACATAATGTGGTCGTGGATGGCCGAAGGATTCATACCAGAAGGAGAAGAAAAAACAGAGGATGTAGCTGAGGGCTTCCTGAATGAGCTAATAAGACGAAGCTTGATTCAAGTGGTAGGTACAAGTTGGAAAAAAGATGTTAGATGCAAGATGCACGATCTACTTCGGGATCTTGCCGTGCAGAAGGCATTGGAGGTAAAATTATTTGACATTTATGATCCAAGAAAGCATTCCATATCCTCCTTATGTGTTAGACACATCATTCATGGTCAAGCACAAAGGTACCTCTCACTTGATCTTTCTAACTTGAAGTTAAGGTCAATTATGTTCCTTGATCGAGATTTTTGTAAGATGGGTCTTATAAAGTTTCGTGATGCCTTCCAACATATATATGTGTTATACTTGGAGATTGGTTCTGGCGCTATTCTACCTGATGCCATAGGAAGTTTGTACCACCTCAAGTTCTTAAGCTTGAGAGGTATCCGTGATCTTCCCTCCTCCATTGGCAGCCTCAAGAATTTACAGACACTTCGGGTCTTGAATGACTATAGACACTTATGCCAACTACCCCCCGAAACAGCTAACCTAATAAATCTAAGACACATAGTTGCTTTGTATTCAAGACCTCTGCAACTTAGCAAACTCACAAGTCTTCAAGTTCTTAAATACAGTTGCTGTGATCAGTGGAGAGATGTTGATCCCGTTGATTTAGTCAATCTTCAAGAATTAGGCATGTATGATATTATGAATACTTACTCCCTAAATAACATTGGCAGCTTGAAAAACCTTACCTCTCTCATGTTGCGTTGTAAAGTTGATGAATCATTCCCAACCCTTGAATATCTTCGTTTTTGTCAAAAGCTTGACAAATTGTGGCTAGAGGGGAGAATAGAAAAATTGCCCCTCTTGGACCATTTTCCAAATTCGATCACAATGATGGTCTTTTGGAAGTCAGAACTCATGGAGGATCCGATGCCTATTCTGGGAATGTTGCCAAATCTAAGGGATCTTGATTTAGTAGGAGCTTACGAAGGAAAAGAAATTACCTGCAGTAATAACAGCTTTCATCAACTAGAATTTCTTCGTCTTGATGGTCTTCAGAAGCTAGAAAGATGGCATTTATCCACAAATTCCATGCCTCGCATTAAAGGTTTTGGTATCCATGATTGTTCAAAGTTGAAGGAGATACCCCAGAGAATGAAAGACGTTGCTATCCTGGAGAGGTTGAAGGGTATTGATCAAGAGTTTGGAGAATATTACAGAGTCACTAGCTTTGGATGAAGCTTTTCAAGCATATATGATGTGGTATCAATTTCGACCTCTTTCACTATGGCAGAGGTACATACAAATGGAATTAAGTTATCTATACTGATAATATAAAGATATTTCCTATTATTAGAGTAGTTTAATCTGTTGTAATAGATGACGATCAATTATTTCGTCGACACTTGATACTGTCATGATGATTTTTAGGATTTTTTTTTTTTTTTTTTTTTNTGGGTTTTTTTTTTTTTTTTTTTTTTTTTTTTGCCTTTTCTCGAATACTAATTCCTAAATTGTTTCTCAGAATTAAGGTGACACAGGAGAAGTTGATTGGCAGATGCGGCATTTGTTTTGCAAGCACAGAAGCACTTCAAGACCTTAGCATCGATGAGAGATTGCCCAACCTTCGGCATTTTCTTTTTGTTTTGTTTTTGTTAGTGTTTGGAATCGGTTTGAAGAGAATTGTGTTTGGATTGTTGTTGATTTTGTATTTTGAGAGTTTTAATTTATTTGTTCCAAAACAAGACATGTTTAGAAAAGAAAACAGAACACCTGTTTTCAGAAAACAAACAAAAACAATTTGCCAGAAAAAACTCTAGAGTCTGCCGTCAAACCTCTCGTTATCATCGCCTCGTGTCTCATTAATCAAAAACAACTCTCGAGTCTACAAACACTTAAATACATTCGTTATGACCAGTGGAAAAATGTTGACAATGTTGGTTTGGTCAATCTTCAAGAACTAGTTGTGAGAGGTATTAGGAAATCTTACTCCATAAATACTTGGGAGAAAGGGACCAGAGTCACACACTCTATTACTCAACTGCTAGCAGTTCATCACTAATATCACTTGAAAGAACTTTACTCAGAAAACTTGAAAGTGACTGTATATAACTTAAAACCAGAGAAAGGAAAATCTACATCAATTTCCAAATCATCAGAAGAGAGGAGAGAGAGAAATCTGCTATCATTGAAATCATCACATTTCACATTATTTAGTAGGTAAATCCAAAAAATATCACTGGAATGGATTTCATGCATCCTTTCATCATCTCAAAATGTGACTTGAAAGAATGTCTTGGATTTATAGTTGCAGGCATAAACAGGTATATTAAGGGATACAAAACTTCTCCTTTTTCACACTTCTGATAAAGAATTTAACTTGTATACATTGGACAGTGTAAAAGATTTTATACTATCAAATGTATTGACAGTGTAGAAATTTTATAGGTATTTTTAATTATCTTTTAAATAAACTGATATTGTAGAAATTTTCTTGCATTGTCTGTTCTCTTTGATAAATACATGTGCAGGGAAAACAAGTAGGGTACGTTACCAATTAGTTTCCTTTTTCATTTTTCACTTTTCTATAGGACTTTTGAAAGGGAGACTTGGCGTAGCTAGTAAAGTTACTTGTCATGTGACCAAGAGGTCACGGGTTCGAGCCGTGAAAGCAGTCTCTTTGCAGAAATGCAATATAAGACTGTATACAATAGACCATTGTGGTCCGGCTCTTCCCCAGACTCCGCACATAGCGGGAGCTTAGTGCACCGGGCCGCCCCTACTTGGATCTCTGAAAACAATTGTGCAACAAATGCATGGTTTGTTGATCATATGTTCCAGCGCCAATACATCTCAAAGACTTATGTTCAACACTAAAAAATGGCCTCATATACCTTACTTGGCCATTGCACCTCTCTACTTCAAATTCGAATTTTATTCCATATCAATAAAAATCTTGGCCGTTGCGCCACTTCACTTCAACCACATTGATAATTTTACAGAACTTTCTACCCCTTTTCAGCGGGCAAATCCCATTCTTCTCCAAAATGTTATAACTACAACAGCAACAATAACAAATCCAGCGTAACCCCATAGGTGGAGTCTGGGGAGACTAGTGTGTATACAGACTTTACTCCTACCTTCAAGAAGCAGAGAGGTTATTTACAGTAGACCCAGAATTTACTACCTAAACACAAATAATAAAATGATAGAAGAACTCATTCCTGAGAGGTGACATTGAATTAAGGCATTAAGGCCTCATTTGTTTTTTTAAGATTAAGACGTCTGAATCTGAATACACATTTGAATATCAAGATGTATATTAAGATTAAGACATCTGAATCTGAATACACATCTGAATATATTAAGATGTGTATTAAGATCTGAATAGAAATAATGAAGACTGTTTGATTTTTAACATCTTAATGTATAAAATTTATCTTTATTTGAAAATTAATAAACATAAATTCAAATTAAATACTAACTAATCTAATATTATATCAATCAAATATATAAATTTTAAAATATGATAGTTGTTGATGGTGATGGCTAACGGGTGAATGCCGACTAGAGGCGATGGTTGGTGATAGTTTTGGTTGATGACGGTGGTTCATGCTAGTAGCTAATAGTGATTGGTAGTGGTGGCCATTATGATTGAGGATGGTGGTGGTGGGCGGTGATAGTTAATAATGGCGGGTAGTGTCGTAGTTGTGACTGAGAAATGTGGTGGATGGGTGGGTAGTGGTAGGTTATAATAATGGACAGTGTCTGCTGTGGTTGTTGATAGTGATGGGATGGTCAGTTGTGGTAGTTAAGGTGGATGAGTGTTGATTGTGGATGAGAATGATATATGGTTGTCGGAGTGGTGGGGATAGTGGGTGGTGGTGGTCGATAATGGTGGTGTTTATGATTGAGGATGATAGTGGCTTGGTGCTGGTGGTGCTGGTGACGGCATAGTGGTAGTTGATAATGGTAGGCGGTGGCGACAGTTAATAATAAATATGTGATAGCATCTTAATGAAATTAAGTCTCTGTTATAGATCTTAATCATACAGACCTATTCAGACCTATTAAGTGGTTGTGAAGTAAAAAAAACACACTTAATGATTAAGATATGAATAATTAAAATTCAGAATTTAAAAACAAACGCACTTAATGACAGAGATCTGGATGATTAAGATTCATACCTCCATTAAGTGCAAACAAATGAGGCATAAATTACTTCTCCCTCCCTCCTCCCCCCCCAAAAAAAAGAATAACATACAGTACAAGTATCAAGTCAGCTAATTTTAGAGTTGAATATATTTCAATTTCATGACTTAGTAAAACAAAATTAACATATTTAGAGACAACAGCACTATTGTTGATCCGAATTTTTAACAGCGCAGGCAGTACCACAGCAGTTAATGGAATATGAAATGGCAGATGGGGTATTTTTGCCAAGCACTTCAAGTCGTTCGCATTGATGAAGTTGGAATATGAAATCAGTTAAGCTTTCTGTCACTTAACTGATTATTTCAGGGCTGGCTGTCAATGAGAGCTTATCTCAACCTTCAGTGTTCTGTTTTATGAGTGTTAAATTTCTTTTTGTTTGGCTCTTTTGAGTGTGGAATTGGTTTGAAGAGAATTATTTTTGGGATTGTAAGTAATAATGAATTTGTATTGTCTTAATTAATTGTTCCACTGTCATCTTGCTTATCCACATTTAAGACAGTGCTCTCGGTAATATGTTCCAACATCCGTATTTTGCTAACACTATTCCAACTGATGCGTACTGACATATTTGAACTCTCACCCTCCACTAGCAGAGTCAAAAGCCTACAATTTGCAAACATTCTTGATCCCTGATTACTGCTCACTCAGATTATCTCCCCAGATAACTAACTTGATTAACTTTAGACACTTAATTGTTCGATATGGAGAAACTCTGCAGTTTGGGAGACTCACAAGTCTACAAACACTTAAATACATTTGTTGTGATCAGAGGAATTATACGTGGAAGATATTAGAAAATCTTACTCCTTAAATACCATCAGCAACTTGAGATGCTAGTTTGTGAATCTGGTGGAATTTTAGGCATCTTTTGGGGAAAACTTCCGCTACAACAAAATGGATATGAACATTAGGAAAGAATAGAGATTTGAGGAAAGATTCTTTGACATTTGAATCTATCTGGAAGAAAGGTTCGTTTTCTAAAGCTTTAGTGTTCAAACTTCAAAGTGGTAAAGACTCTTCAAATGTCTTAAGGAGCATCTATAAAACAAAAAAATGCCCAAAGTAGTCTTAACAAAATTGCTGTTAATATCTCAAACACTAATAACACGATAGTAATGGTAGATCAATGATGTACCAAATTAACCCAAGTACGTAACTCAAAGTAGTCGAAGTTTGCATACCTGTTCGACATCTTCTTTGTAGACGACAACGATCTCAACAAATCCTCAAAATTGGAAGACGGCGGTCAGTATCAGTGGTGCGGCCAGCCACCGCAGACGGCAGATCCTCCATCGGCAGAGTTAGTGTCAATGAACCTTAGGCCTCATTTGTTTGGATTTAATGGAGATCTAAATCTTTATGCACATATCACATATTAAGTGCCTTTATTTTTAAAGTATAAATTTTAATTATTACATTTTAATTATTAAGTGTATTTATTTTTTTTACTCCATTACCACTTAATGAGTCTGAATAGGTCTGTATGATTAAGATCTATAACAGAGACTTAATTCATTAAGATGCTATCACATATTCATTATTAACTGCCGACATCGCCTACCATTATCAACTACCATTATGCCACCACGACCACCATACTCAACCACGACCACCACGACCACGACCACTATCATCCTCAATCATTGCCGCCACCATTATCGACCATCACCACCCACTATCCCGACCACTCCGACCACCATATATCATTCTCACCCACAATCAACATTCATCCATTTTAACTACCACAACTGACCATCTCATCACCATCAACAGTCATAGCCGACACTGCTCATTATTATAATCTACTACCATCCACCATTTTTCTTAGTCACAACTACTACCACCACCCGTCATTATTAACTATCACCACCCGCCACCACCATCTTCAATCATAATCGCCACCACTACCAATCACTACTAGCTACTAGCATGAACCACTGTCATCACCCAAAATTATCACCAACCACCGCTTCTAATCGGCATTCACCCGTTAGCCATCACCATCAACAACTATCATATTTTAAAAAATTATATATTTTATTGATAGAATATTAGATCAGTTAGTATTTCATTTGAATTGTATGCTTATTAATTTTCAAATAAACATAAATGTTATACATTCAGATGTTAAAAATCAAACAGCCTCTATTATTTCTATTATGATCTTTATACACATCTTAATATATGCAGATGTGTATTCAGATTCAGATGTCTTAATCTTAATATATATCTTAATATTTAGATGTGTATTCAGATTCAGACGTCTTAATCTTAAAAAAAATAAATGAGGCCTTAAATTAACATCAAGTTTTGAAAGGGCAAATTAGTCATATTATAAATTTTTCTTATTATTAAATAAATAAAAATAATTATTACAAAAATAAATAAACGTAATAATATAAACGACGAGAGAGATCAGTGTTAATAGAGCGAAAGGGATGTCTTCGAAATTATTCTCCTAAATAGAATAATTTTTTTGGATTTCTAGTATTTCGTTCAATTATTGTTTGGAAACAAATATTATTGAGATTTTTACTATGCAGAATTCAATCTAAGTGGAAAAGATGTTACGACCCAGATTTGTCTCACTAGAATGTCGTGATGGCACGCACATTATCTCTAACACTTGGTAAGTCTAACACATATTAAAATAATAACAGATTCTACTAAACAATTATTAAACATGAACCGAAAATTTCTATGTAAGCCAATGGTCCCAAGGTAGATACATAATATCCCAAAATCGATAGTACAAGTCATAAGTTTTCCTAAGAGTTACTAGAAATAACAATACAATATAATACATCACTGTCTCAGAATAATAGGAAACAATGAAAATAAAAGACAACAGAAGGTGACTTCGGAGCCTGCGAACGTCAACAGATATACTTTGAAGTCTCCAGCCGCGCACACATAAGCATCAAACTAACGCGATCATAAGTACCTGGATCTGCATAAAAATGTGCAGAAGCATAGTGAGAGTACACCACAGCGGTTCCCAGTAAGTATCAAACCTAACATCGATAGAGTAGTGACGATGCCAGGTCAAGATACCTACTACATATGTAAAATTGTGCAGGATATAACTTCAAACTAACAATGGAAAGAACATTAATGTAGCTCCAACAGCCGCAGGATCACAAATTTACAATGGACAGTGAAAATAATAGAAACACGAATAGCAATAAGAAATAGATGGTGATAAAGAAACAGACGACGACTCAATCAATCAAATCGTTCTAAATGCACAATTTACAACAAGAATTGCTCGAGGTACCACTCCTCATTATCTCAAATCATAAGTTGGAAATTTCAATTCATACACGTATGGCACCCTGTGCCCACATTTTTCCAATCACTTTCGTACGGAAAAACCTGCATACCACCATGTATATTGTATCCGTGTCAAATGCTAATTAAAATATTCAAGAGATTTATTTATATACGATAGGCATAATAACAACTTTGAATAAAGTAGGGAAATCAGGTGAAAAAATGAGTTTATTTTAGAAATTATTTGGGTGAAGAAAATAATACTTTATTTTTTATATGTTAGTTTCTTTCTAGCTTCTCTCTAGAATTACCCCTCTCTAAAATTACAAATTATGCAACACCCAATCCTTCTCATCTAATCCCTCCTAGATCACCGGACATTGATTCCATGCAACCCATCATTGGTTCTGCCCCATCTATTCCCAGTGTTAAAGATAAATTAATAGATGGAGTGCATGACGGCCAAATCAATATGATCATTGATTCAAATATCCAAAGGCCATTTGAAGTTTATAATGAAGGACAGGAGGAGCACCCCATCCACTCAAAAAATGAACGACAAGTTCAATTATCTCAAGAAGACCTCCAAAAAATATACCATCCATGGAGGTTTTCAACTATAATCAAGCTTCAGGAAGAAGAATTCAACATCATTTACTCAAACAGAAAATTCAAAATTTGTGAAAGATAAAAGAAAAAATTTCACTAATCGATCTAGGGTCCGATTACTACATTACAAAGTTCAAAAATGAAGATAGTATGCTAAGAGCTCTTCATAATGGGCCTTGGTTTATTTTTGGACACTTTCTATTAGTCCAAAAATGGGTTCCAAATTTTATTGCTTCGGAGGGAAAGTGTTCCAAGCAGCCATTTGGATACGTCTACCATAATTGCCAACTGAATTTTATGATGGATTAATAGTAAAGAAAATTGGTAACAAAATTTGTAGATTATTGAAGATTGATGCATGTACATCCTCAACTCTTAGAGGAAGATACGCGAGGCTTTTTATTGAAATTCCATTGGAGGTGCTTGTCACTCCTTTTGTCTTCATTGGCCAACATAAGCAAGACATCCATTATGATGGAGACATGTGGCAGATTAGGGCACTCCATTTCCAAATTCCAATACATATTGTTAAAGGACCCTCCTACACATACACTTTGAGATCAAGCTCCCAACCAATCCAAGGCGTTTAATGGATTCCAAGACAAAATTGAAGATGTCTCGCACCTGCCGGAGGAAAATACCTGGCAAATGGTAAGTTTCCCCAACAAGAAGAAAGCCAATCACAACATAAAGGTGATGAACAATACACCCAGTAAGTTACACGACCCAATCACCCCCCCTCCAGGTAATTCCCCGTCCCTTTTATTAAATGAGAATCTGATAGAAAGCAATTTTGTTAATAAAACTACCTCTACAGTTTCCTCATCTAAAATGTTGGGCAAAAATCCAATATCCAAGACTTACATTGTTACTGGAAATAAGTTTGAGGCCTTGGTTTCTCTACCTAAACCAACTAATATGGATAGAATTTGCTTAGAAGATAATGAGATACATTGCATGGCTATTGATATGACATCTAAACAAAAAATGGATGTCCACTTGGAAGCTTAAAAGTTAAGCCAATTAAATCACATGCAAACCAGTCATTCTCTACCTAAGACTAATGAATCCCTAAGTAACCCTACTTATTGTCACGCATAATGAAAATTCCAAGGCATCCCAAGAAATAAACGACCTGATAATCACTTCTAATGAACAAACAACCCCTTGCATGGAAGATAACCCTCATCTTCTAACAGACCAACACGTGTCCAAATAGAATTTCACAATCACACAAATGGCCAATAAAGCCAAACACATTTCAGACACAATGTCTAACCAAAATCTTATTATTACTACTCCTCAAAGTAATCATAAAGACATGCAAATAGATACAATCATTGAACTCCACCCTACTCCATCGGCCAACCTAAAACCAACCCAACAAAGCTTTATAAACTCCCTCAATATAAACCATCAACAGCAACTTAACAATGCCAAGAATTCCAATCTCTCAAAGAAGGAGATACAGATTGATCCAAATCCTAATTAAGACACCAGCGTGCCCTCAACATGTCAAATCCTCCACTCCCTCAAAACACATTAACGGGAAACCAAGTATTCTACATTCAACCCCCAGTGCCCCAATATCATCAACCCCTCTCCTGGTGGAACAAGCACTAATGGGCCATGGAATATCATTCAACATGAGATTGGATGGACAAGAGACAATAATTGTCCTCCAAAACCCTCACCTCTTAGCTCAGCTAGTGTCAGAGGGAATGCATACGGCAATGAGAAATTACCTCAATCATGTGTGGATGAACAACATTCTTCATCCACTAGCCCCATCAATGAACTTAAACCTAGCCCAAACCATGAGGAACCAATGGAGCTTACCACCCCATTTCAATCCAATTCAAACCCAAAACATGCCAGTGGAACTCCCCTTCTTTCCTCCGGTGGATATCTCCAACATGAACCCCATCGTCATGCCTTGGTCCACCCCACTCGACAATGCAACAACACAAGTAAACCCTCACATGCAAACCCCTCCCCATGCAAACACAGTTCCATCACAGAATCCACAAAATGTTCCACCACCAATACCACAACTTGTTCCTCAAGTCCACTCCCCTCCCAATGTACAAGAACAAGAAAATCTTCAAATAGAGGAAGAAGAGGAAATAAATCTGCTGGGGTCCGGACTAGTCCTAGAATTTTCAAGTCTCAACGAGGTAAAAGTATATCTTTTCATGGAACTGCGAGAGAAGAGATATGTGCTCAGTATCCCCCTGCACTTTACAAGTGCTCAATGGATGTGAGGCCTCCTCAGGATCCTACTGTGGGGAGCCATGTAATGATTCTGGTTCCATCGATAAGAAGAAACCCAATCCCTCAACCTGAGAGAATGAGAGAAAATAGTAGTATACAGAACCCTGATCCAGTTAGCATAATGTATCATCCTAAATTTTTTTTGAAATGGAATATAAGGGTAGGTAATAACGAAACCATTAGGAGGAATTTTAGAGAGATGCTGGACACCTATAAACCATGCATGGTAACCCTCTTAGATACTAAAATGGAAAACCACATTTTCTGTAACGACGCGGTCGGTCATTTTGAGAGTTAGCGCCTCGATCCCCTAATAACTGCTTTCCCCACCTTCATATATACTTATGGGACTTGCCAGAAAGATTAGTCCTGAAATTCGGAGAGTGTTTGGACACATAGTCCCTGCATATGAGTTTAAGCTTTAGAAATCGGATTGTAGTTAGAACTATGGCAAGATGGGTCCGGAATGGGATTACGTTGACTCCGTTAGTTCCGTTGAGTGATTTCAAAATTTGGAGTGTGTCCGAAATGTGTTTTTGAGGTCTGTAGTAGATTTAGACTTGAATTGGCGAAAGTTAGAATTTTAGTGATTTCGGCCGATAGGTGAAATTATGATATCCGGCTCGGAATGGAATTCAAAGAGTGGCTGTAGGTCCGTTGTGTCATTTTTGACCTGTGTGTAAAATTTGAGGTCATTCGGACTAGTTTTGACGTGTTTCGGCATCGGTTGTGGATTTTGGAAATTTCATAAGTTCTTAGGCTTGAATCCATGTATAATTGGTGATTTTGATGTTATCTGATGTGTTTTGGAGGCTCGACTAAGTTTGGATAAGGTATTAGAACTGGTTGGTAAGTTTGGTTGAGGTCCCGGGGGCCTCGGAGATGTTTCGGATGCTCAACGGGTGATTTTTGGAACTTGAAAAACAGCTGAACCATTGCTGGTTCTGGTGTCTCGCACCTGCAGTGGGGAACCGCAGGTGCGAAAAAGCGGCTCGCAGGTGTGGGTTTGGTCAAAGTCAACTAGTTCTCGCAGGTGCGGTTTGGTTCCGCAGGTGCGGAGCCGCAGATGCGGCCCAGTGACCGCAGGTGCGGCCCCAGCCCTTTCAGTGAGTTTTCGCACCTGCGATGGATTTTCCGCAGGTGCGGGACCGCAGGTGTGGTCCAAAAGTAGCAGGTGTGGGGTACCTGGGCTGTTTATACAAAATCCGAGGGTCTGAAGTTCATAATTTCTAAAACGATTTAGAGCTCGGGAAAGTGCAATTTTTGAAGAGATTTTCACCTGCGCAATTTGGGTAAGTGATTCCTACTCGGTTTAGACTAATTTCCATGATTATACACTTGAATCTACCCTTAATTTCAAATTAATGGTGGAAAATTAGGGAAAATTTGTATAAAGTTCTTAGGCCAAGCTTGTGAGTTTTGATCGAGATTTTGATATCCGCTTCGAGTAATTCTTGTATGGTTAGACTCGTGAGTGAATGGGTGTCCGGAAGTTGTAATTTTTACCTGATTCCGAGACGTGGGTCCGGGGAACTTTTGGGGAAATTTTCCAAATTTCGCGTTTTATCTTCGAACTAATTAGTTATAGTGATTCCTTAAAGTGACATTACGCAATTGAATTGAATATATTTGGGCCATTCAGAGTCGGGTACTCGTGGAAAGAGCATGGTTTTGAGTTGAGTAGTGCAGTCGAGGTAAGTGGCTTGCCTAACTCTGTGTTGGGGAATTCCCCTTAGGTTGTTTTGATACTATTTGTTATATGGGCGTCGTGTACGTGAGGTGACGAGTACGTACACGGGCCATTATTGCTTAATTCAATTTTTTCCGATCCATGCCATAAATAATTTTACTCCTTTTTTTTCACTATTTAATGTGCTACTTGCGTAGTTTAGATTAGGAAGAAGCATGCCTACCTGTTTTACCTAAATTCCCTATTTGATACAATGTGCACCGTGTTAGTTAGTCTTGATCTTGTTCTTGTCTGTGATTCTTTCCTGAGCTGTTTAAACACACCGAATCTGGCATTCATTCGCATCGTATTTAAATTGGGACTTCGGACGTATTCTGGGAGCTTTCCCCCTGTATTGGATATTTAAATTGGGACTATGGATGTATTCGGGGAGCTTTCCCCCCTGTATTGAATATTTAAATTGGGACTACGAACGTATTCCGGGAGCTTTCCCCCTATACTGCATATTTAAATTGGGACTACAGATGTATTCTAGGAGCTTTCCTCCTGTACTGCATCTTTACATTTGGAACTACGGGACGTATCCCGGAAGATTCCACCGTGTGATATTTGTATTGAGCCAAGGGCTCCCTATCGTTGTTTTACTTCTCAGATTTATGTGTTTCTACTGCTTTGCTTACCTTAGAATTTAGACTTCTCCGTACTATTTTACACTATTTTACTTAAGAAAAAAAATCCAGTAGGGCCTTAACCTGACCTCGTCACTACTTGACTGCGGTTAGGCTTGGCACTTACTGGGTACCAATTGTGGTGTACTCATGCCCTTTCCTGCACATGTTTTTCGTGTGCAGATCCAAGTACCAGCACTCAATTTCGTGGCTAGGGGTCCGAGCGGCTGCTTCGAGGAGACTGAAAGGTAAATTTGCCGCGTTCGCAGAGTCTTTTGAGTCACCTTCCACTCCAAACTTAGATAGATTTTTAATTTAAATTCCTTTACATTGTATAGAGCTATTTTGAGATAGAGCTTGTGACTAAGGTAATATTCCGGGTTTTCGGAAGCTGTATTTTGCACTTGCCAAGTGGCGATGTTTCATTAGTACATTTACTTTATTCCGTCTTTATTTTATTGCTTCTATTTAATATCTTTTCTGCAATTAGGCTAACCTAGTCGTAGAGACTAGGTGCCATCACGATGCCTTTCGGAGGGTAAATCGGGTCGTGACAAGTTGGTGTCAGAGCGTCTAGGTTCATAGGAGTCCCATGGCGGTTTATTAGAATATCGCGGATCGGTGTGGAGAAGTCCATATTAATCTTCGGGAGGCTATGTAACTGTTAAGAAGAATCATATTTCTTTGATTTCTTTGTCGTGCGAGTTATTGAGATCAAAAATTCAAAATTTCTTTTCTATTATTTCCCACAGATGGTGAGGACCCGTACTGGGAGGACCGACGATAAGGCACCCGAGCCCCCTGCCAGAGCCGCCAGAGGCCGGGGCCGGGGTAGAGGAAGACCACGCGGTGTAGCCTGAGCACCGGCGAGAGCAGCGACAGAGGAGCCTATAGCAACCCCAGCTGGAGAGCAGGCATAGGAGGTCCCTATTGCTGCTCCAGCCTTAGAGGAGACTTTAGCTCAGTTCATGAGCATGTTCATTACTCTAGCTCAGGCTGGACTACTTCCGATAGCTCCCGCTACATCTCAGGCCGGGGGAGGGGCATAGACTCCCGCAGCCCACACTCATATGCAGAGGGGCCAGGTTGATCAGGCGCCGAAGTATATTCCTATGCCCCTAGTGGCTCCGGTACAACATAGGACCAGGGTAGCTGCTTCTGAGGCAGAGCAACTCAGACTTGAGAGGTAGAAGAAGTACCACCCACCTACTTTCAGCGGACTAGCTTCAGATGACACTCTGATATTTCTCTAGGAGTGTCATTGTAGTCTCCGGACTATGGGAATTGTGGAGACAAGTGGGGTTTCTTTCACTGCTTTCCAGCTACTGAGATCCGCAATTTCCATGGTTTGGCAGGGTACTATCGTTGCTTTGTAGAGGGGTTTTCATCTATTGCAGCACCTATTACTAGACTGACCTAGAAGGGTGCTCCGTTCAGGTGGAGCGAGGAGTGTGAGGAGAGCTTTCAGAAGCTCAAGACAGCTTTGACTTCGTCCCCAGTATTAGTGTTGCCCACAGTTTTGGGGTCCTACACTGTCTACTGTGATGCCTCGAGGATTGGCCTTGGAGCAGTATTGATGCAGGACGGTAGGGTGATTGACTACGCGTCCAGACAATTGAAGGTGCATGAGAAGAACTATCTGGTTCATGACCTCGAGTTAGCATATATTTTTCACGCCCTGAAGATCTGGCGTCATTATTTGTACGGTGTTCCATGTGAGATTTTTATTGATCACCGAAGTTTGCAGCACTTGTTCAGGCAGAAGGACCTCAATTTGCGCCAGCGGAGATGGTTGGATTTACTAAAGGACTATGACATCACTATATTATACCACCCTGGGAAGGCCAATGTGGTGGCCGACGCCTTGAGTCGCCGTGCGAAGAGTTTGGGGAGTTTGTCATATCGTCCAGCAGTTGAGAGGCCCTTAGCCTTAGATGTTCAGTCCTTAGCCAGTCAGTTTGTGAGATTTAATCTTTCAGAGCCTTGCTGGGTTTTAGCTTGTGTGGTGGCTCGGTCTTCTCTTTATAACCGCATTCGAGAGTGCCAGTATGATGATCCCCACCTTCTCGTTCTTCAGGACAGAGTTCAACGAGGTGACGCCAGGGATGTGACTATAGGATATGAGGGTGTGATGAGGATGCGGGGTCGGATCTGTTTGCCCGATGTGGATGGGATTCGGTAGTTGATTCTTGAGGAGGCCCATAGCTCGCAGTATTCCATTCATCCTGGTACTGCGAAGATGTACCAGGATCTGAGACAACACTATTGGTGGAGAAGGATGAAAAAAATATAGTGGAGTTTGTGGCCATGTGTCTCAACTGTCAGCAAGTCAAATATGAGCATCAGAGGTCAGGAGGGTTACTTCAGCAGATTGAGCTTCCAGAGTGGAAGTGGGAGCGTATCACCATGGACTTTGTGGTTGGACTTCCTCGGACTTTGAAAAAGTCTGATTCTATTTGGGTGATTGTGTATTGGCTGAGCAAGTCAGCCTATTTCATTCCGGTGTTGACTACATACTCCTCCGAGAGGTTGGCGGAGATTTATATCAGGGAGATTGTTCGCCTCCATGGTATTCCAGTATCTATCATTTCAGACAGAGGTAAACAATTAACCTTACGGTTCTGGAGATCCGTTCAGCAGGAGCTAGGCACCAGGGTAGAGTTGAGTACAACCTTTCACCCTCAGACGGACGGTGCGGAAAAGGGGATCGCAGGTGCGGGTTCAGTCAAAGTCAACCAGTTCTCGCAGGTGCGGTTTGGTTCCACAGGTGCGGAGCCGCAGATGCGGCCCAGTGATCGCAGGTGAGGCCCCTTCCCTTTCAGTGGGTTTTCGCACCTGCGATGTATTTTCCGCATGTGCGGTCCAAGAGTCACAGGTACGGAATACCTGGGTTGTTTATACAAAATACGAGGGTTTGAAGGTCATAATTTCTAATATGATTTAGATCTTGGGAAAGTGCAATTTTTGAAGAGATTTTCACCTGGGCAATTTGGGTAACTGATTCCTACTCGGTTTAGACAATTTTCCATGATTATACACTTGAATCTACCCTTAATTTCGAATTTATGGTTGAAAATTGGGGAAAATCTGGATAAAGTTCTTAGGCCTAACTTGTGAGTTTTGATAGATATTTTGATATCCGCTTCGAGTAATTCTTGTATGGTTAGACTCGTGAGTGAATGGGTGTCCGAAATTTGTAATTTTTACCCGATTCTTAGACGTGGGTCAGGGGGATGTTTTGGGCAATTTTCCAAATTTTGCATTTTAGCTTCGAAATAATTAGTTATATTGATTCCTTAAAGTGATATTTACATTATGCAATTGAATTGAATAGATTTGGGCCATTCGGAGTAGGGTACTCATGGCAAGAGCGTGGTTTTGAGTTGAGTAGCGCAATCGAGGTAGGTGGCTTGCCTAACTCTGTGTTGGGGAATTCCCCTTAGATTGTTTTGATACTATTTGTTATTTGGGCGCCGTGTACATAAGGTGACGATTACATACACGGGCCATTGTTTCTTAATTCAATTTTTCCGATCCATGCCATAAATAATTTTACTCATTTTTTTTCACTATTTAATGTGCTACTTGCGTAGTTTAGATTAGGAAGAAGCATTCCTACCTGTTTAACCTAAATTCCCTATTTGATACAATGTGCACCGTGTTAGTTAGTCTTGATCTTGTTCTTGTCTGTGATTCTTTCCTGAGCTGTTTAAATACACCGTATCCGACATTCATTCGCATCGCATATTTAAATTGGGACTACAGACATATTCCGGGAGCTTTCCCCCAGTATTGCATATTTGAATTGGGACTATAGAAGTATTTCAGGAGCTTTCCCGCTGTACTGCATATTTGAATTGGGACTACGGACGTATTCCAAGAGCTTTCCCTCTGCACTGCATCTTTACATTTGGAACTACGGGACGTATCCCGGAAGATTCCACCGTGTGATATTTGTACTGAGCCAAGGGCTCCCTGTCGCTATTTTACTTCAGATTTATGTGTTTTTACTGCTTACCTTAGAATTTATACTCCTCTGTACTATTTTACACTTTTTTACTTATGAAGAAAAAATCCAGTAAGGCCTTAACCTGACCTCGTCACTACTTGACTAGGGTTAGGCTTGGCACTTACTGGGTACCAATTGTGGTGTACTCATGCCCTTTCCTGCACATGTTTTTCGTGTGCAGATCCAAGTACCAGCACCAAGTTTCGTGGCTAGGGGTCCGAGCGGCTTCTTCGAGGAGACTGAAAGGTAAATTTGCCGCGTTCACAGAGTCTTTTGAGTCACCTTCCACTCCAGACTTAGATAGATTTTACATGTAAATTCCTTTACGTTGTATAGAGCTATTTTGACACAGATCTTGTGACTAAGGTGATATTCCTGGTTTTAGGAAGTTGTATTTTGCACGTGCCAAGTGGCGATGTTTCATTAGTAGATTTACTTTATTCTGTCTTTATTTTATTGCTTTTATTTAATATCTTTTCCGCAATTAGGCTTACCTAGTCATAGAAACTAGGCGCCGTCACGATGCCTTTCGGAGGGTAAATCGGGTCGTGACAAGTTGGTATCAGAGCATCTAGGTTCATAGGAGTCACAAGTCATAAGCCGGTTTATTAGAGTCTCGCGGATCGATGCGGAGACGTCCGTATCTATCTTCGGGAGGTTATGTAACTGTTAAGAACAATGATATTTCTTTGATTTCCTTGTCGTGCGAGTTATTGACATCAAAAATTCTGTTCTATTCTTTTCTATCAGAGTCCAGGAGGCTTAATTGAGCTTCTAGAGTGGAAGTGGGAGCGGATCACCATGGACTTTGTGGTTGGACTTCCTCGGACTTTGAAAAAGTCCGATGCTATTTGGGTGATTGTGGATCGGCTGACCAAGTCAGCCCATTTCATTTCGATGTTGACTACATACTCCTCCGAGAGGTTGGCGGAGATTTATATCAGGGAGATTGTTCGCCTCCATGGTATTCTAGTATCTATCATTTCAGACAGAGGTACATAGTTCACTTCACGGTTCTGTAGAGCCGTTCAGTAGGAGCTAGGCACCAGGGTAGAGTTGAGTACAACCTTTTACCCTCAGATGGACGGGCAGTCCGAGCGCACGATTTAGATTCTTGAGGATATGCTCTGTGCCTGTGTGATAGATTTTGAAGGGTCATGGGACCGATACTTGCTACTTGCAGAGTTTGCTTATAATAACAGCTACCAGTCCAACATTCATATGGAGCCGTATGATGCTTTGTATGGCAGACGGTGCTGGTCCCTAGTGGGATGGTTTTAGCCGGGCGTGGCCCGATTGTTGGGGCACAGATTTGGTCCAAGATGCCGTGGACAAGGTGAAGGGGACTCAGGAGAGGCTTTGCACAGCTCAGTCCAGGCAGAAGAGTTATGCGGATCGGAAGGTTCGTGATTTGGCATTTATGACTGGTGAATGAGTTTTGCTTCAGGTATCACCTATGAGGGGCGTCATGAGGTTCGAGAAGAAGGGTAAGCAGAGTCCGAGATTTATTGGCCCTTTTGAGGTGTTGCGACGTGTTGGGGAGGTTGCTTATGAGCTAGGCTTGCCTCCCAACCTAGGAGTTCATCCACGTCTCCATGCTCCGAAAGTATCACGGTGACCCAACTCATGTTTTGGATTTCAGTTCAGTCCACTTGGACAAGGATTTGTCATATATTGAGAACCCAGTAGCTATATTGGATAGACAAGTCAGAAAGATCAGGTCAAAAAATATTGCATCAGTCAAGGTTCAGTGGAGGGGTCAGCCGGTCGAGGAGGCAACTTAGGAGACCAAGCAAGATATGCGCAGTCAATACCCTCATTTTTTGGCAGCTTCAGGTATGTCTATACTCGTTCGAGGACAAACGATTTTCTTAAGAGGGGGAGAATGTAATGACCCGGTCGGTCATTTTGAGAGTTAGAACCCCGATCCCATAATAACTGCTTTCCCCACCTTCACATTTTCTTATGGGACTTGCCAGAATGATTAGTCATGAAATTCGGAGAGTTTTTGGACACATAGTCCCTGCATATGAGTTTAAGCTTTAGAAATCGGATCGTGGTTGGAACTGTGGGAAGACGGGTCCGAAATGGGATTCCGTCAACTCCGTTAGCTCCGTTGGGTGATTTCAGAATTAGGAGCGTGTCCGGAATGTGTTTTCGAGATATGTAGTAGATTTAGGCTTGAATTGGCGAAAGTTAGAATTTTGGTGATTTCAGTCGATAGGTGAAATTGTGATATCGGGCTCGACATGGAATTCTGAGAGTGGTTGCAGGTCCGTTGTGTCATTTGTGACATGTGTGTAAAATTTGAGGTTATTCGGACTAGTTTTGACATGTTTCGGCATCGGTTGTGGATTTTGGAAATTTCATAAGTTCTTAGGCTTGAATCCATGTATAATTGGTGATTTTGATGTTATCTGATATGTTTTGGAGGCTCGACTAAGTTTGGATAAGGTATTAGGACTGGTTAGCAAGTTTGGTTGAGGTCCCGTGGGCCTCGGAGATGTTTCGGATGCTTAACGGGTGATTTTTGAAACTTGGAAAACAGCTTAACCATTGCTAGTTCTGGTGACTCGCACCTGCGGACGGGGAACCGCAGATGCGGACACGCAAGTGCGGAAAAGGGGATTGCATGTGAGGGTTTGGTCAAAGTCAACCAGTTCTCGCAGGTGCGGTCTGGGTTCCGCAGGTGTGGAGCCGCAGATGCGGCCTAGTGACCGCAGGTGCGCCCCTGCCCTTTCAAAGAGTTTTCGCACCTGCGATGGATTTTCCGCATGTGCGGTCCAAGAGTCGCAGGTGCGAAATACCTGGGTTGTTTATACAAAATCCGAGGGTTTGAATTTTATAATTTCTAAAATGATTTAGAGCTAGGAAACGTGCGATTTTTCAAGAGATGGTCACCTGGGCACTTTAGGTAAGTGATTCCTACTCGGTTTAGACTAATTTCCATGATTATACCCTTGAATCTACCCTTAATTTCGAATTTATGGTGGAAAATTGGGCAAAATTTGGATAAAGTTCTTAGACCAAGCTTGTGAGTTTTGATCGAGATTTTGATATCCGCATCGAGTAATTCTTGTATGGTTAGACTCGTGACTGAATGGGTGTCCGAAATTTGTAATTTTTACCCGATTCCGAGACGTGGGCCCGGGGAACATTTTGGGAAATTTTCCAAATTTCGCATTTTATCTTCGAACTAATTAGTTATATTGATTGCTTAAAGTGATATTTACATTATGCAATTTAATTGAATAGATTTGGGCCATTCGGAGTTGGGTACTCGTGGAAAGAGCATGGTTTTGAGTTGAGTAGCGCAGTCGAGGTAAGTGGCTTTCCAAACTCTATGGTTGGGAATTCCCCTTAGGTTGTTTTGATACTATTTGTTTTATGGGCGCCATGTACGTGAGGTAACGAGTACGTACACGGGCCATTGTTGCTTAATTCCATTTTTTCCGATCCATGCCATAAATAATTTTACACTTTTTTTCCACTATTTAATGTGCCACTTGCGTAGTTTAGATTAGGAAGAATCATGCCTACCTGTTTTACCTAAATACCCTATTTGATACTATGTGCACCGTGTTAGTTAGTCTTGATCTTGTTCTTTTCTGTGATTCTTTCTTGAGCTATTTAAATACACCGTATCCGACATTCATTCGCATCACATATTTAAATTGGGACTACGGACATATTTCAGGAGCTTTCCCTCTGTATTGCATATTTAAATTGGGACTACGGACGTATTCCGAGAGCTTTCCCCCTGTATTGAATATTTGAATTGGGACTACATACGTACTTTGGGAGCTTTCCCCCTGTACTGCATATTTAAATTGGGACTACAGATGTATTCCGGGAGCTTTCCCCCGGTACTGCATCTTTACATTTGGAATTACGGGAAGTATCCCGGAAGATTCCACCGTCTGATATTTGTACTGAGCCAAGGGCTCCCTATCGCTGTTTTACTTCTCAGATTTATGTGTTTCTACTGGTTACCTCAGAATTCATACTCCTCTGTACTATTTTACACTATTTTACTTTTAAGAAAAAATCCAGTAAGGCCTTAACCTGACCTCGTCACTACTTGACTGGGGTTAGGCTTGGCACTTACTGGGTACCAATTGTGGTGTACTCATGCCTTTTCCTGCACATGTTTTTCATGTGCAGACCCAAGTACCAGCACTCAGTTTCGTGGCTAGGGGTCCGAGCGGCTGCTTCGAGGAGATCGAAAGGTAAATCTGCCGCGTTCGCAGAGTCTTTTGAGACACTTTCCACTCCAAACTTAGATAGATTTTTCATGTAAATTACTTTACGTTGTATAGAGCTATTTTGCGACAGAGCTTGTGACTAAGGTGATATTCCGGGTTTTAGGAAGTTGTATTTTGCACGTGCCAAGTGGCGATGTTTCATTAGTAGATTTACATTATTCCGCCTTTATTTTATTGCTTCTATTTAATATCTTTTCCGCAATTAGGATTACCTAGTTGTTGAGACTAAATGCCGTCATGATGCCTTTCAGAGGGTAAATCGGGCCGTGACAAGTTGGTATCAGAGAGTCTAAGTTCATAGGAGTCACAAGTCACAAGCCGGTTTATTAGAGTCTTGCGGATCGGTGCGGAGACATCCGTATTGTCTTCGGGAGGCTATGTAACTGTTAAGAAAAATGATATTTCTTTGATTTCCTTGTCGTGCGAGTTATTGACATAAAAAAATCTTTTCTATTCTTTCCCACAGATGGTGAGGACCCGTACTGGGAGGACCGACGACCAGGCGCCCGAGCCCCCTACAAGAGCCGTCAGAGGCCGGGGACGGGGTAGAGGACGACCACACGGTGCAGCCCGAGCACCGGCGAGAGCAGCGACAGATGAGCCTATAGCAGCCCCAGCTGGAGAGCCGGCACAGGAGGTCCCTATTGCTGCTCCAGCATTACAGGAGACTTTAGCTCACTTCATGAGCATGTTCAGTACTCTAGCTCAGGCTGGACTACTTTCGAAAGCTCCTGATACATCTCAGGTCGGGGGAGGGGCACAGACTTCTGCAGCCCACACTCCTAAGAAGAGGGGCAAGGTTGATCAGTCCCCGGAGTATATTCCTATGCCCCCAGTGGCTCCGGTACAGCATAGGACCCGGGTAGCTGCTTTTGAGGCAGAGCAGATCAAAACTTGAGAGGTACAAGAAGTACCACCCACCTACTTTCAGTGGACTAGCTTCAGATGACGCTCTTGGTTTTCCTAAGGAGTGTCATCGTATTCTCTGCACTATGGGAATTGTGGAGACCAGTGGGGTTTCTTTCACCGCTTTCCAACTGAGGGGAGCGGCACATCAGTTGTGGCGGGCCTTTGAGCTGAGTAGTCTAGACGAGGCAGCCTCACTCACTTGGACTCAATTTTCAGAGATGTTTTTGCAAGAGTATGTCCGTCAGAACCTCAGGGATACTTGGCGCACGGAGTTCGAGCAATTGCGCCAGGGTACTATGACTGTGTCGGAGTATGCAGTCCAATTCAGTAAGTTAGCTCGGCATGCACTAGCCTTGGTTGCCATAGTCAGAGAGAGAGTTCGCCGCTTCATTGAGGGACTCCATCCTAGTATCCAGACCAGTATGGCTAGAGAGTTGGATATGGATATCACTTACCAGCAGGCAGTAATTATTGCCAGGAGAGTAGAGGGCATGTTCGCCCGGGACGGAGAGGAGAGAGAGGCCAAGAGGTCTCGAGAGACTGGCCATTTTTCAGGAGCTCATGCACCAGCATCACATTACAGTAGGGGCTTTGTGGGTCGCCCTGTTCATTCAGCTCTTCCAGCAACCAATGGTATTCCAGCTCCTCCTAGACCTCAGGAGTTCTATAATGCACCGCCAGTATCCAGTGTGCCTCCAGTTCGAGGTGCTATTTACGGCCAACCCAACAGGCCAGCTCCTATTCAATCTCAGCCGCAACGTCGTCCGAGGGGCTGTTTTGAGTGTGGTGACACTCGTCACGTGATTAGAGATTGCCCCAGGGCTAGGAGGGGTGCACCTCCACAGTCTAATGTGCTTCCACGTGCTCCACCGGGTCCTCTAGCTATTCTTCCAGCCCCAACTGCTACTCCACCTCCTCAGTCAGCTCTAGGTGGGGGTTGGGGAGGTAGAGGTCTCCCTAGAAGGGAAGGCCAGACCAGATACTATGCCGTTCCAGCCTCGGACGTTGCTTCAGACTCAGTCATCACATGTATTGTCCCTTTCTGCCGTAGGGACGCATCAATATTATTTGATCCAGGCTCTACGTATTCGTATGTGTCCTCTTATTTTGCTCCACATCTGGGGATATCTCGGTATTCTTTGGGTTCCCCTATTTATGTATCTACTCCTGTGGGAGACTCTCTAGTTGTGGACTGCGTATATCGGTCGTGTTTGTTTTTTCTTAGTGGTTTTGAGACCAGGGCTGATTTATTATTACTCAGCATGGTAAATTTCGATGTTATCTTGGGCATGGACTGGTTGTTTCCCCATTATGCTATTCTTGATTTTCACGCTAAGACCGTGACGCTGGCTATGCTAGGTTTTCCAAGATTAGAGTGGAGAGGTACCTTAGAGTATACTCCCCGCAGGGTTATTTTATTTCTTAAGGCTCAGCGGATGGTTGATAAGGGGTGTGATGCGTACTTGGCCTATGTTAGAGATGTCAGTGTTGATACCCCTCCAGTTGAGTCAGTCCTAGTAGTGAGAGACTTTCCTAATGTATTCCCATCTGATCTTCTGGGTATTCCGCTTGACAGATATATTGATTTTGCTATCGATTTGTTGTTGGACACTCAGCCCATTTCTATCCCTCCTTACCGTATGGACCCTCCTGAGTTGAAGGAGTTGCAGGAGCAGTTACAGGAGTTTCTTCATAAGGGTTTCATCAGACCCAGTGTATCACCTTGGGGTGCTTCGATATTATTTGTGAAGAAAAATGATGGTTTTATGCCTATGTGTATTGATTATCGGCAGTTGAACAAGGTCACCGTGAAGAATAGGCATCCTTTGCCTCACACTGATGATTTATTCAACCAGATACAGGGTTTTCCAGAGTATTATCCAAGATTGACTTGCGTTCTGTCTATCATCAGTTGAAGATTCGGGAGCCTGATATCCCGAAGACTGCCTTTAGGACCAGATATGGCCACTATGAGCTGCTTGTTATGTCATTTGGGCTGAAAAATACCCCAGCAGCTTTTATGCATTTTATGCACAGTGTGTTCCGGCCTTATCTTGATTCCTTTGTCATTGTGTTTATTGACGACATTCTGGTGTATTCCTGATCACGGGAAGATCATGAGCAGCACTTGAGGACTGTGCTTCAGACTTTGAGGGAGAAGAGATATTATGAAAAATTCTCTAAGTGTGAGTTCTGGCTTGATTCAGTGGCATTCTTGGCCCACATAGTGTTTTGGTATGGGATCAAAGTAGATCCAAATAAGGTGGAGGCGGTGCAAAGTTGGCCTAGACCGTCATCAGCTACGGAGATCCGCAGTTTCCTTGGTTTGGCAAGGTACTACCGTCGCTTTGTAGAGGGGTTTTCATCTATTGCAGCACCTATGACCAGACTGACCCAGAAGGTTCCTCCGTTCATGTGGAACGAGGAGTGTGAGGAGAGCTTTCAGAAGCTCAAGACAACTTTGACTTCGGCCTCAGTATTAGTGTTTCCTACAGGTTCGGGGTCCTACACTGTCTATTGTGATGCCTCGAGGATTGGCCTTGGAGCAGTATTGATGCAGGACGGTAGGGTGATTTCTTATGCGTCCAGACAGTTGAAGGTGCATGAGAAGAATTATCCGGTTCATGACCTCGAGTTAGCAGCTATTTTTCACTCCCTGAAGATCTGGCATCATTATTTTTACGGTGTTCCATGTGAGATTTTTACAGATCACCGGAGTTTGCAGCACTTGTTCAGGCAGAAAGACCTCAATTTGGGCCAGCGTAGATGGTTGGAGTTACTAAAGGACTATGATATCACTATATTATCCCACCTGGGGAAGGCCAATGTGGTGGTCGACGCCTTGAGTCGCCGGACGAAGAGTTTGGGGAGTTTGGCATATCTTCCGGCAGTTGAGAGGCCCTTAGCCTTAGATGTTCAGTCCTTAGCCAGTCAGTTCGTGAGATTGAATCTTTCAGAGCCTTGCTGGGTTTTAGCTTGTGTGGTGGCTCAGTCTTCTCTTTATGACCGCATTCGAGAGCACATGTATGATGATCCCTACCTTCTGGTTCTTCAGGACAGGGTTCGGCGAGGTGACACCAGAGATGTGACTATAGGAGATGACGATGTGATAAGGATGCAAGGTCGGATCTGTGTGCCCAATGTGGATGGGCTTCGGGAGTTGATTCTTGAGGAGGCCAATATCTCGCAGTATTACATTCATCCGGGTACCGCAAAGATGTACCAGAATCTGAGACAACACTATTGGTGGAGAAGGATGAAAAAGGATATAGTGGAGTTTGTGGCCAAATGTCTCAACTGTCAGCAAGTCAAATATGAGCATCAGAGGCCAGGAGGGTTACTTCAGCAGATTGAGCTTCCATAGTGGAAGTGGGAGCGAATCACCATGGACTTTGTGGTTGGACTTCCTCGGACTTTGAAAAAGTCCCATGCTATTTGGGTGATTGTGGATCGGCTGACCAAGTCAGCCCATTTCATTCCGGTGTTGACTACATACTCCTCCGAGAGGTTGGCAGAGATTTATATCAGGGAGATTGTTCGCCTCCATGGTATTCCAGTATCTATCATTTCAGACAAAGGTACACATTTCACTTCACGGTTCTGTAGAGCCGTTCAGCAAGAGCTAGGCACTAGGGTAGAGTTGAGTACATCCTTTCACCCTTAGATGGATGGGCAGTCCAAGCGCACAATTCAGATTCTTGAGGATATGCTCCGTGCCTGTGTGATAGATATTGGAGGGTAATGGGACCGATACTTTCCACTTGAAGAGTTTGCTTATAATAACAGCTAGCAGTCCAGCATTCAGATGGCGCCTATAATTCTTTGTATGGCAGACGGTGCTGGTCACCAGTGGGATGGTTTGAGCCGGGTGAGACCCGATTGTTGGGTACAGATTTGATCCAGGATGCCCTGGACAAGGTGAATGTGACTTGATACGCCAAATTACACCTTAAAGTAGTGTAAAGCGATCGATGCTAAATATAGTAACCCAACAAGGTTGGGTCGAATCCCGCAGAGAGCATATGGAGGCGATTAGGAATGTAATAGAATTATCACTTATCGCACAATGCCAAACAAATAGATTTTGGGTTTGAAAATTTTTATAACTAAATGCGAAAATATATACTAACCTAGAAATCAAGTAAAATGATCAATGGAAACAAGTATGAATGCATCGGGAATTACACTCAAGTAACGATCCAGTATATTTCACAATTTTACAAATATGAGCGAGTTTATGTTAATTAGCCACAGATAATAATTCTAAATTAGCTTTTTCCAAAGACTAATAAGACTGACTAATTGAATTATTCCTAACCCAATCGAGAGATTAAGCACACCCGGATATGGCTACAAGTAGTTCAATCCTATCCCTAGGTAGAATCTATAAAATGAAGGTTAAATCCTCAAGTTCTTGTTAATTAATCTTTCCCAACCCCAAATTATATTTTCCAAAATTAATTCGGAGTTAATGGGCGAGTCATAGGGTTAGCTAATCCCTTTGGAAACATTAAAGAACAATAATAATTAAAGTAACAATAACTCACTTCATAAATATATAAAATTCATTCAATACATAAGCACAACAAGGTATTTAATCCACACTTTAAATATGAATATTTCCATAAACAAGATTCAAGTGTTGGAAACAAATACTACACACTTAAATATTTAGTAAAAATCGAGAAAATGAAGAAACAAACATAAATGGGTAAGAAATCCTTAACCACAAGATTGAAATCTTCAAATCCCAAGTATGTGTGAAAACCCTAGCTTCCACAAATATTTTATCTCTTTATCTCTACTCAAAAATATATTTTACAATGCCAAAAATATGCCAAAAGATCTGCTAGGTCGAGTATATGTGAGTTGGGAAGAAGAAAATGTGATTTTACATTTCTATCCAGTGCTGATGCCCGTTGGCCGCACCTGCGGAAAAAATCCTCGCAGGTGCGGTTCCGCAGAATCGGACTACACATCGCAAGTGCGGTTCTGGGTGAATTAAGCACATTCTGCAGATGCGGACAAAACATCGCACCTGCGCTTTCGTAGATGCATGAACCACTTCGCAGGTGCGCTTTTCTAGTGTTGAGCTTCATCCGCAGGTGCGTTCAGTTTTCCGCACGTGCGAGGTCACACCACCGGACCAGAGTCCGCATGGGGTTTCAAAATAATCAAGTGACAAGAATAAGCCTCAAGGGGTGACTCAAAAGCACTGTTTTACTACATATGCTCAACTCATTCATTTCCGGATATGTCAATTTCACCAATCCATCCTAATTCATGTGCCATCACAAGAAAGAAAGTCCCAAAATCACCATATTTACAATAACAACACAAGGGACAAATTCACAAAGACACTCACTCTCACAAAGAATTTCAAGTGTTACAACATATCATGTTATTGGCTTGCCCTTATTTTAATTCATCGCCTTTTCAAGAACATTCGGTTAGAGATCCCATAAGGACTTTTTAATCTTGTAATGTAGGCTTAGGGAAGGGTTGGATAAACATTTGGGTACAAGTGACTACACCCTCCTTGAACACTACTCACATTTTTCTTTCTTGTTGCCCTTTGTCTCTTTTCAAACCACATAGCCCTCATTGGCTCCTAGTTACCAACATCGAACCATTTTAAGTACTTCTCTAATTTTCTTCAAGGCTCCATATTTACATATATACAGATATTTCTTTTTCTTTTCTTTCACTTTTTTTTGGGAGCTTGAATAATTTCAAGTGAACATTTTGAGGTATAGGTTCCTACACTCAAACCTTACCAATTTCCAACTTGATACCACACCCCCAACTTAGGCTTTTAGCCTCATTCTCAATGTTCAAGGAGGGACAGTTTCAAAAGAGGGAATTATTTTACAAAATGGGAAAGGTTTGTAATGAGGTGACGAAAGAAAAGGTTAAAGGCTCAAATAGGGTAACTAGTGATAATATTTATGAAATGGTAAGCTTCAAAAGCAAAAGAGGTTTTTCAAATAACACAAAGAATGCCTAAGGTTATTTCTCCAACCAACCGTAATTATCATTAGCATTGAAAGACTAACCGGGCAAGTTCTAGATGATGAAGCAAACACAAGAATTATTTACACAAACTCTAACAAACATGGAACATGAACTAGTCAAGACAGATCAAGTTCATTTCTTAATAAGAGCATCTAGAGCAATATCATGCAAACTAGTAGGCAAAGAGTCACTAAAAGAGCCAAAAATTTGTCACAAAAATTATTCTTCACCATGCAACTTACTTATTTTAATTCAAAACCAAAATTTGGAGGGGTACTCTTAATTCACATTTCACATACAAGAGACTAATTTCTTTAGTACCAAATAATCCAAAAGTCTCATCCTAGAAAAACAAGACTAATTCCCTTAAGAAAGTTGTCATACCATCTATCATAGGGAAAATTCACCCGGTTCACTTCAAAAATGTTCCTTGGGAAATAACCGTAGCCTAAAGAAAACCCAAGGAAACACTACCATAGAGATAAAAATAAAAGAGCAAAACTATTAAAGATAATACTAAAATAAAAGCAAATAATACTTAAGAAGCAAAAATAATACAAACTAAAAGCTACTAAAGAAAATAAGTAAAGAAAGAAAAATAAAAATAAATCAAACCAAGCTCAGCAAGAGCACCTAAGCATAACAAAATAAGCCCAGCAAAGGGACCTAAACAATGTCATAAACAAATAAAATATGCTCCTAAAGCCACCCCCAACTAAATATATTGCAGTGTCCCCACTGCACAATATCAAAAATAAAGAACAATAGTTTGAGCATCTCCCCGAGGTCTGCATCAGACTAGCAAAGTGCAGGAGAAAAGGCTAATCAGTGCTGCTGAGAGCTCTCGCCATCAGCATCCTCCTCATCATCATCTGCATCTGCACCATCACAATCAGTCATGAACGAGTAGTCATCGCTGTCATCAGCATCCGCAACTGGTAGCTTCTTGCCCGGCTGCCCCCACCTAAATATTGCCTTGAATCCTCTCCACACTTTGACCAAGAGCTTGCCTTTATTTTTATTTTTCTCCTTTTCCTTGTCAAATGACTCCTTCAAGTCAACGTGTGCCTTGTCTAGGCTGGTGTAGGCGGTGTCAAGCTGTGAAAGAGATGCTGCCATCTTGTCCCGAGTATCAAAATACTGCTGCATCTCAGTACTAGAGTAGTACTCAGGTGGAGGTTGAAGCTGGGAGGTGGAAGGTCCAGTGGGGAGCTTGGACACTAGGTCCCGCAGGATAGCAAATTGGGAGTTCATCTCCCCAAAGGACCCTCTGCTGCAGCAGGCTATGAGGAGGACCCAGCTCCGGCAGTGGTGGTGGTGGTGGTCTTCCTCTTCTTGGTTTTTACTGCGCCACCCTCACCCTTGACTCTGAGCGGGTGGAAGGGTTTGTCGGCGGGAACCCACTGATCAATGTGTCGCTCCTTAACCTGTGCCCGCCAACACAACTCGGTGATGAAGGATGGAAACATTGACCCCGCTCCATCATCAAGCAAATACTGCCGCAACTCGCTCAGAATATAATAGCCTACATTCACTGGAATGCCGTCAAGAAGGCAAGCAATGATTAAGGCTCTGGTATAAGACACGTCTGAAATGTTCCCACTGGGGGACACCCTGCTACACAGTATATACAACCATATATTGCCTCAGCTGTGAAGTCGATTGACTTCAGGCCTTTTCTTTTGTTGGCCCACTGCGCTCTCACACTTTCAGGATACAACTTGGACAAAAGACATGCCGAATTTTTGCAATGATCTCTCTCTAGTACTGGCTCAATTGGGTGGTTTGGAATTCCGAGGGCATCATTGATTTCTTCCACCCCGGACCTCACTATTTTCCCTCTGATTATGAGTTGAGGATGGACAAAGTTTGTCCGCTTGAGATTGGCATAAAATTCGCGAAACCCATGTCTCATTTGCTTTTCAAGGAGTGGGAATGAAGAACAACCACCCAGAGGACACCAAGTGACCATAGAAATCCGGTAGCGTCTTGTCCAATTTTTCCTCCGCAATCCCTTTCTCAAGCACCAACTTCTTGGTGAGGAGACTCTCGTAATATCGGCGATGGCATTCAGCGGACATGAAACGGGTATTGTCATATTGTTCCTCAACATCCTCTTCGATTTCATGGCCAAGAGGGGTATTTAGGTGTGTGTTCGGATCCATTTTTAAGTCAAATTACCTACAAAAAATCAAAACGAAGTTAGTCAAGCAGTGGACTCTTTTTTAACATATTAAAACAGTGCAATTAGGCCAAAGAACCAAATAGAACGGGTCCGGGAAGGACAATTTGCAAACATTCTGTTTTTGACAGAATTGCACAGTTTTCACACCTGCGGAACTTCAATCGCAAGTGCGTTTGCACATCTGCGGATAAAGAGGCGCACCTGCGGAGAAATTTGCACCTGCGGTGAAGGGCTCGCAGGTGCGAAGCCGCACTTGCGGAAATTCTCTCACACCTGCGGACTGTTGTCCCAAGGTGCAACTGCCCAGAACTTTTTAACCATTTTTAATTTGGGCTTGGTTTTCGGCCACTAATCCGTACTCAAGACTTCCAGATTAGTGCACCAAACTTAATACTAACTCCATTAACACTCAGTTTGGGGTACCTAGCACTCAATTTTCGTTTATACGATTAGTCGAATGCGGGCATTTAAAATTCACTCTCTCCTCACATGAATTGGGTTCTCAAAATAGCCCTAAAATTTATTGCTTCACTAAAGCCAGCACACATTCCCTACACTCAAAAAAATCTCACTCTAATTCTACCCTAAACCAGAAGGGTCGTGGGAATGGGGTTAAACGGCCATGAATGGCTTGAACAAGACAGAACCCACACAAGGAAGATAGAGTAGGGGTGGATGAATAACAGAGTAGAGCTAGGGAGAGTGAAAATACCTGTGTCTCTTGTGATCTTCAACGTGAGAGATGAGATATGTGAGGGAACAAAATTTTTTCTTGGAGTTTAGGGTTAATACAAACTTACCCGGGGAGACAGATTTTGGGATTTTCGTTGTGCGAAGTTCGCATCTACAGAGATATTACCGAACCTGCGCATGCGCACATGCGAGGAGATAGCCGCACTTGCGTGAAAGGGTGCACCTGCGCTTCAGAAACCGCATTTGCGGAGCCGCACCTGCGAGGATTTGTCCGCAGATGCTGAATCCCTGGGCTCAACAAATTTTTTTTGTACATTTTTGCGATCGCATCTTTTGCTCGCACATACAAATCTGCGATAGCATTTTGCACTGGCCTCATCGCAGAGTTGGTCAGTGTGTTGCCCAGCCTTTATGTGGCTCTTTTTGTACTGTATTTGGCTACCCGGTCACCCCAAACTGCTCAAATCAACTCCGAAAATTATGAAACTTGGTAGATCGGTTAGAAAAAATATAATAAACTATTCTAAAAAAAACTCCAAAAATGACCAAAAATGTTGAAAAACGACGGGTTGCCTCCCACCAAGCGCCTCATTTAACGTCGTGGCACGACGCAAATCACTTTACCACTTTTCTCGCCACTTAGAATATATGAATTGAGAACCTAGCTTGGAATCAAGCTTGTGACCACGGGCGGTGGAGGGGGAGGGGGGTGGTAAATAGATGACCGAGCCAACCCTTGATTTCTTCATTTTGCACTTCTTGGCTCTCATGTGAGGCATGTCATTTTGCTTTCTTGGTTCCTCAAATTGTAAGTTGTATGGTATGAATTTTTCCTCCTCGCAAAATTCCATTGATTCGTGTAGTTCAACTTCCGTATCACCACACAATTCCAATGTTGAAAAATGCTTGGAATGTGCCTTCAAACCTTTAACTTGCAAATTTTTCCGGATTTTGACATCCTCATTTTCCCCCAGAATAGAGTCAATTTCAACAAAATTTTCAATCACCCCGTTGAATCTAATTCCATATTTTTCTCGGCATCACTAACACTCATGGAGTCGGTTGGCGGATGTTCAAGGCTTGATTCCTCAAAGTAAGGCTCACTCTCACCCTCGAAATTGGACTCTTCTTGGCTTCCATCCACACTCTCAACTTGAGAGGCATAATGAGCCTCCATCAATGCTTGCATTTGATCTTCCAAAGTGCGGATGTGCTCCTCATTTTGAGTCACATCATGTTTCAATTCCTCGAGTGCAAAGTTATTCTTTTTCTCATTTTCAAGAATGGCCTCCAACATGAGTATCATCCTCTTATTTTTAGCATTTGATAGTTCTTCTTGGTTTTGTTCAACCCTTGAAGCTTCAATCATAGCATCCACTTGTGAGCGCAACCTTTCAAGTGCCAAATCATTTTGGAGACTAGTCTCCAAAAGTTCTTCCAAGGCATTTTGCTCATGCTTTCGTTCTTCTAGTAAGCACTCCAACATGAGCTTGAACTCTCTATTTCTACAATGCTCAATTTCTTCCACTTCTTTAACCCTAAAATTTCCATCACAAAGAGTAGAATCATCATAGTGGGGGCTTGGGGAAGGGCCGAAAAAATATACACAATCATACCAATGACCATTTTGGCAACCACATCTATCACAAATACTCCACTCATGGGTTTGAGATTGTGCGCACAAACCATCCCCGGGAGAATTTAAATAATTTTGCCATGAGCGTGGTCCTCTACAATAAGGACAAGGGTCATCAAAATATGAACAACTACCATCCGACCAATTTTCATTATATGATGCCATATATTTTTTTTATCAAAAATTAAGAAAATAAGCAAGAAAAATAATTACACAAATATTCACAAGTTTGGATCAAAGCACTTATGCTTACTTCTCAAACAACCTAAATTACTCCAATTGTTCCCCGGCAATGGCGCCAAAATTTGATAAGCTCAAATTACACCTTAAAGTAGTGTAAAGAGATCGATGCCAAATATAGTAACCCAACAAGGTTGGGGTCGAATCCCACAGAGAACAATATGGAGGCAATTAGGAATGTTAGAGAATATCACTTATCGCACAATGCCAAACAAATAGATTTTGGGTTTGAAAATGTCTATAACTAAATGCGAAAATATAAACTAACCTAGAAACCAAGTAAAATGATCAATGGCAACAAGTATGAATGCATCGGGAAGTACACTCAAGTAACGATCCAATGTATTTCACGATTTTACAAATATGAGCGAGTTTATGTTAATTAGCCACGTATAATAATTCTAAATTAGCTTTTTCCAAAGACTAATAAGACTTCCTAATTGAATTATTCCTAACCCAATCGAGAGATTAAGCACACTTGGATATGGCTACAAGTAGTTCAATCCTATCCCTAGGTAGAATCTATAAAATGAGGGTTAGAGCCTGAAGTTCTTGTTAATTAATCTTTCCCAACCCCAAATTATCGTTTGCAAAATTAATTCGGAGTTAATGGGCGAGTCCTAGGGTTAGATAATCCCTTTGGAAACAGTAAAGAACAAGAATAATTAAATTAACAATAACTCACTTCATAAATATATAAAAATCATTCAATACATAAGCACAACAAGGTATGTAATCCACACTTTAAATATGAATATTTCCATAAACAAGATTCAAGTGTTGTAAATAAATACTACACACTTAAATATTCAATACAAATCGAGGAAATGAAGAAACAAACATAAATGGGTAAGAAATCCTTGACCACAAGATTGAAATCTTCAAATCCGAAGTGTGTGTGCAAACCCTAGCTTCCACAAATGTTTTATCTCTTCTTCTCTACTCAAATTTATTTTACAATGCCAAAGATATACCAAAAGATCTGCTAGGTCGAGTATATGTGAGTTGGGAAGGAAAAAAAGTGATTTTACATTTCTATCCAGTGCTGAGGCCCGTTTGCCGCACCTGCAAAAAAATCCTCGCAGGTGCGGTTCTGCAGAAGAAGACTACACATCGCAGGTGCGGTTCTGGGTGACTTAAGCACATTTCGCAGATGCGGACAAAACATCGCACCTGCGCTTTCGCAGGTGCGTGAACCACTTCGCAGGTGAACTTTTCTACTGTTGAGCTTCATCCGCAGGTGTGTTCAGTTCTCCGCAGGTGCGAGGTCGCACCAGCAACCCAGAGTCTGCAAGTGTAGAATCACTGGAGGTTTTTGTGCATTTTTCACCACTTTGTGCTCAACTCCACTCCAATTCAACACCAACCACTTCATGGCATCATTTCCCTGAAATTCGAGCAATACACACTATAAACGACCTCATGTTATCATTGAGAGATGCAAAATCTAACGAAAAGAGGATAAAACAAGTGGTAAAATCACCACTCATCATGACTTAGGAGAGGCTTTGCATAGCTCAGTCCAGGCATAAGAGTTATGCGGACCGGAAGGTTCGTGATTTGACATTTATGGCTGGTGAATGAGTTTTGCTTCGAGTATCGCCTATGAAGGGCGTCATGAGGTTCGGGAAGAAGGGTAAGCTGAGTCCGAGATTTATTGGCCCTTTTGAGGTGTTGCGACGTGTTGGAAATATTGCTTATGAGCTAGCCTTGCCTCCCAACCTAGCAGGAGTTCATCCGATATTCCACGTATCCATGCTCCGAAAGTATCACGGTCACCCGACTCATGTTTTGGATTTCAGTTCAGTCCAGTTGGACAAGGATTTGTCGTATATTGAGAATCTAGTAGCTATATTGGATAGACAAGTCAGAAAACTCAGGTCAAAGAATATTGCATCAGTCAAGGTTCAGTGGAGGGTTCAGCCGGCCGAGGAGGCAACTTGGGAGACCGAGCAAGATATGCGTAGCCAGTACCCTTATCTTTTCGCAGCTTCAAGTATGTCTCTATACTCGTTCGAGGACGAACGATTTTCTTAAGAGGGGGAGAATGTAACGACCCGGTCGGTCATTTTGAGAGTTAAAACCTCGATCCCCTAATAACTGCTTTCCCACCTTCATATCTGCTTATGGGACTTGCCGGAATGATTAGTCATGAAATTCGGAAAGTTTTTGGACACATACTCCCTGCATATGAGTTTAAGCTTTATAAATCGGACCATAGTTAGAACTGTTGGAAGACGGGTCCGGAATGGGATTCCGTCAACTCCGTTAGCTCCATTGGGTGATTTCAAAATTAGGAGCGTTTCTGTAATGTGTTTTCGAGGTCTGTAGTAGATTTAGGCTTGAATTGGCGAAAGTTAGAATTTCGGTGATTTCGGCTGATAGGTGAAATTTTTATATCGGGCTCGGAATGGAATTCGAGAGTGGATGTAGGTCTGTTGTGTCATTTGTGACATGTGTGTAAAATTTGAGATCATTCGGACTAGTTTTGACGTGTTTCTCCATAGGTTGTGGATTTTGGAAATTTCATAAGTTCTTACGATTGAATCCATGTATGATTGATGATTTTGATGTTATGTGATGTATTTTGGAGGCTCGACTAAGTTTGGATAAGGTATTAGGACTGGTTGGTAAGTTTGGTTGAGGTCCCGGGGGCCTCGGGGATTTTTCGGATGCTCAACGGGTGATTTTTGGAACTTGGAAAACAGCTTAACCATTGCTGGTTCTGGTGTCTCGCAACTCCGGAGGGGGAACCGCAAGTGCGGAAAAGGGGATCGCAGGTGCGGGTTTGGTCAAAGTAAACCTGTTCTCGCAGGTGCGGCCCCTGCCCTTTCAGTGAGTTTTTGCACCTGCGACGGATTTTCAGCATGTGTAGTCCAAGAGTCGCAGGTGCGGAGTACCTGGGTTGTTTATATAAAATTCGAGGGTTTGAAGTTCATAATTTCTAAAATGATTTAGGGCTCGGGAAAGTGCAATTTTTGAAGAGATTTTCACCTTGGTAATTTGGATAAGTGATTCCTACTCGGTTAGACTAATTTCCATGATTATACACTTGAATCTACCCTTAATTTTGAATTTATGGTGGAAAATTAGGGAAACTTTGGATAAAGTTCTTAGGCCAAGATTGTGAGTTTTGATTGAGATTTTGATATACGCTTCGAGTAATTCTTGTATGGTTAGACTCGTGAGTGAATGGGTGTCCGGAATTTGTAATTTTACCCTATTCCGAGACGTGGGCCCGGGGGACTTTTTGGGAATTTTCCAAATTTCGCATTCTAGCTTCGAACTAATTAGTTATATTGATTCGTTAAAGTGATATTTACATTATGCAATTGAATAGAATAGATTTGGGCCATTTGGAGTGGGGTACTCGTGGCAAGAGCGTGGTTTTGAGTTGAGTAGCGTAGTCGAGGTAAGTGGCTTGCCTAACTCTGTGTTGGGGAATTCCCCTAAGGTTGTTTCGATACTATTTTTTATTTGGACGCCGTGTACGTGAGGTGACGAGTACGTACATTGTCCATTGTTGCTTAATTCCATTTTTTCTGATCCATGCCATAAATAATTTTACTCCTTTTTTTTTTTGACTATTTAATGTGCTACTTCCGTAGTTTAGATTAGGAAGAAGCATGCCTACCTGTTTGACCTAAATTCCCTATTTGATACAATGTGCACCGTGTTAGTTAGTCTTGATCTTGTTCTTTTCTGTGATTCTTTCCTGAGCTTTTTAAATACACCGTATCCGACATTTATTCGCATCACATATTTAAATTGGGACTATAGACGTATCCCGGGAGATTTCCCCCTGTATTGCATATTTAAATTGGGACTACAGACTTATTCCTAGAGCCTTCCCCCTGTATTGCATATTTGAATTGGGACTACAGACGTATTCCGGGAGTTTTTCCCCTGTACTGCATATTTAAATTGAGACTACGGACGTATTCCAGGAGCTTTCCCCCTGTACTGCATCTTTACATTTGGAACTACGGGATGCATCCCGAAAGATTCCACCAGTGTGATATTTGTACTGAGCCAAAGGCTCCCTGTCGCTGTTTTACTTCTCAGATTTATGTGTTTCTACTGCTTACCTTAGAATTTATACTCCTCTGTACTATTTTACACTGTTTTACTTATGAAGAAAAACTCCAGTAGGGCCTTAACCTGACCTCGTCACTACTTGATTGGGGTTAGGCTTGGCACTTACTAGGTACCATTTGTGGTGTACTCATGCCCTTTCCTTCACATGTTTTTCATGTGCAGATCCAGGTACCAGCACTCAGTTTCGTGGCTAGGGGTCCGAGCGACTGCTTTGAGGAGATCGAAAGGTAATTCTGCCGCGTTCACAGTGTCCTTCGAGTCACCTTCCACTCTAGACTTAGATAGATTTTTCATGTAAATTCCTTTACGTTGTATAGAGCTATTTTGAGACAGAGCTTGTGACTAAGGTGATATTCCGGGTTTTGGGAAGTTGTATTTTGCACGTGTCAAGTGGCGATGTTTCATTAGTAGATTTACTTTATTCCGTCTTTATTTTATTGCTTCTATTTAATATCTTTTCCGCAATTAGGCTTACCTAGTCTTAGAGACTAGGTGCGTCATGATGCCTTTCAGAGGGTAAATCGGGTCGTGACATTTTCTTTCTCATTGACTTCTCCTTTACTCAAATGATCGAGGTCCCCTCAAATGGTCAATCTGGTGGAATGGTTATTCTTTGGAACCCTGACTTAGTCAATGTGAGCAACTTTGTTAGGAGAGATCAGGAAATCCATGCCAACATTGAGGTACGATTCGTTTGAAACTTCTTGGCTTTTTTCTTCAATATATGCTAGTACAAATGTTATTAATAGACATTACCTTTGGAACAATATTGAAAACATTCATGACAACTATAAAGGTCCTTGGATTTTAGGTGGGATTTTAATGATACCTTTGGTACGAATGAAAAGCTAGGTGGTAATCCTATTAACCATAGATGTAGCTCACGTTTATGGAATAACATTAATAAATGTAACCTCATGGACCTTGGTTTTAAAGGATGCAAGTATACTTGGTCCAATCATCGTAGGAAATCGAACAAATTAATCATGGAGTGACTTGATAGGATTTTTGTTAACCATAAATGGCTAAACATCTATCGTAAAGCAGTGTTTATTCACTTACAAAAGACCCACTCGGATCATAACCCTTTGCTGCTTCAATTATCCCCCAAAAAATTTGTTCCATAATGGGAAGCCATTTAGATTGGAAACTTTTTGGTGTAATCACCCAGATTTTGTTAATATAGTCAAGGCTAGTTGGCAAAACAATGACTTAAACGAAGCTCATGAGGTTTTAAAAGAAAAATCCATTCCTTGGAAAGATGACATTTATGAGACATTTTCAAAAAGGAAAAAGATATTTTGGCACGTTTGCATGGCATCCAAAACTCTCCAAATTACCATACTAGTCTTTTTCTAATGAACCTTGAATCAAACCTTCAACAAGATTATAATAATGTTCTTAGAATGGAAGAAGACTTTTGGAAACTTCGTTCACGTATTTCTTGGTGTAATAATACTAAATTTTTTTATATTATGGCCTCTAATAGAAGAGGTCATAATTCGATAATGTACTTTAAGGATGAGAAAGGTGACTGGATCACCAATGCAAATTCTATTATGGATCAGACCTTAAATTTCTTTAATAATACCTTTACTACCTCCAAGATAGTTAGTTGGACTTGATCTTGTTAGAATCTAACCCTAAATCACTTCTCTGTTAATTTAGATATCATGGACATGCCTCTAGCCTTAGACGAAATCACCAATGCACTTTTTTCTTTCAAACCCTTTAGGCTCCTGGTCCAGATGGAATCCACCCTTTTTTATACCAAAAGTATTGGCACATAGTTGGGGATTCCATAGTTAATTTTCACAAGGTATTTCAATCTCAAACTCTCCCTACAGGAATTAATAATACTTACCTTTGTCTCATCCCTAAAATGACTAATGCCAATCATCTGAAAAACTTTAGGCCTATTGGTCTTTGTAACACTGCTTATAAAATTATTACAAAGATTATTGCGAACAGGTTTAAACCTTTTCTCCATACCCTCATTAGTCCTATTCAAACAAGATTTATTAAGAATAGGAGAGCCAGTGACAATGCCATAATCATCCAAGAAATCATAAACAACATGCGCAACTCAAACAGTACTTAATATGATATGTTATTAAAAATTGACCTCGAAAAGGCCTTTGATAAATTGGAGTGGGATTTTATCCATAGAGCCCTCACCTACTTTAACTTGCCTTCAAAAATCTCTAAACTCATAATGCAATGCATTAGTACAAGTCAAAATAGTATTCTGGTAACGGGACTAAAACAAATTTCTTTAGCCCTAGTAGAGGTATCTGTCAAGGGATCCAATGTCTCCTTATATTTTTATTTTGTGTATGGAACTTATGTCTAAATTAATAGAACATCAAGTTGATACCCTATTATGGGACCCCATTAGAATTAGTCCTAGAGGTCCTAACTTCTCCCGCCTATTCTTTGCAGACGACTTAACCCTAACTGGGAAAGCTAATAAAAAAACAGGCAATTGCATCAAAAATTGCCTTAATCATTTTATGAAAGAGTCTGGCCTATCTATTAACTACTCAAAATCCATACTAGTGTTCTCTAAAAAATGTCCCCAAGAAATTACTTCCTACTTTGCCAACCTCTTCAACATGAATCTAAGCTTAGACTTTGGTAAATATCTTGGCTTCCCTATCCTATCTCATAAACCTAAGTCTAGGGACTTCCAATTTGTTATTGACAAAATGTGTAATAAACTTTCTCACTGGAAGACTAACCAACTAAACATAGCTGGTAGAACTACCTTGGATAATTCCTTCCTAAACTCCATTCCTTCCCACTTAATGCAAAATACCATGCTCCCTTCAAAAATTCTAAGCCAAATAGATAAAATCCAGAGAGACTTCATATGGGGTACCACAAATACTAAGAAAAACATTCACTTGGTAAATTGGAAAATAGTCACCCAGGAAAAATCAGAAGGAGGATTAGGGATTCGTTCAGCTTGCAATAAAAATCTAGTAATACTTACTAACGTTACTTGGAGAATTGTCAATTTTCCCAATAATCCATGGGCACAACTTATTTGTAGCAAATATGCTAATAAGAAATCTATCCATACCTCTTCCTTTATTTGGGAAGCCTTATTGATAGGTTGGAAAATATACATGAAAGGAACACTATGTCACCCTAGTGAATGCTCAAATATTAACACTTGGACATCTAGATGGTTTCACAACTCTTTTAGTCTTAGGAATTGTATCGAGGGACCCCCTATATCAATTAGATTATAAGCTCTCTCTACATGACCTAATAATAGGAGATTCATGGGACTTGTCCAAAATCTCTTTTTAATCATCAAAGGAACTAACTATAAAAATTAAGGCTATCCCTACTCCTACTCACCACATTGGTAAAGACCATACTATTTGGGATATGAGCAGTAATGGTTCATTCACTACTAAATCTTGTTATAAGCTCCTTCAAGAAAAACACTTGACTAATCACTTAAACAAGCATGATTTTAATTGGCTATGGAAACTCTATTGTCCTAATAAAATTAAATTCTTCCTTTGGCAATGCTTGCATAACAAAATTCTCTGTAGGACCTTCCTCCATCATATAGGAATTAATATTGATGCACTTTGTCCTACTTGTCGAGTAGGGCTAGAAGATGCTGGTCACATTTTTATCAAGTGTCCCATAGCTACTGGCTTTTGGAAAGACATTGGTTTAAACTTCAAAACGATAGTAGCACCCATCACTGGCTAATATCCCTGAAAAATGGGTCAATTTCTCAATAGTAACATTCAACAATGGATCAATATTTTTCCTTTCGCCATCTGGAACCTTTGGAAAAATAGAAGTAATAACAACATCAACAATCTTGATCAACCTCTTAATGTCAACCTAGTCCTTAAGCAAACTTGGGAATACAATTTTCTAACGGAAAGAAACTCCCCCCAACAATCTAAAATAAAAATCTCCATTAGATGGATAAGACCTTTCCAAAACACTATCAAGCTTAATATTGATGGATGTTTTTCAAAGACTAACTTTCATGCAGGTTTAGGAGGTGTTTTTCGTAATTACAAAGGTGATTGGATATTGGGATTCCATAAATCTTGTTATACAACACCCCCATTGCATGAAGAAATATTAGGCCAAGAACAAGGCTTAAAAATTGCATTGGATATGTCTTTTACATCGATAGAGATTGAAACAGACTCTACAGAGGTAATAAAAATGATCAATGAGGAAAATGTCCTAACTAATATTACATTACTCAATTGAAGGTTGTTAATGCACCAACTGAAGATGCCAACAATCAACCATAATTTCAGGGAAGGTAATGCAGTAGCTCATAGTCTAGCTAAAAAAGACATTAACTAGTTCAAGCCAAGAAGTAGTATCTACCATGCAAGTCCACCTTTTTTTGTCGAAATTGTTTTGAAAAGGGATAAGAATGATGTTTGTTTTGGAACTAAACTCCTAAGTTCCCTGGTCTGTAATAGCCTAATAGCTATAAACAATAGAAATGTCCTTAGGGACTACGTAGCCTTATGTAAGACTTCTCCTGTTAACTAGTATTAATATATCCGTCGTTATCGTTTCAAAAAAGAAGAAAATAATACTTTCAAATAAGAACAGCAAAGTACCGAATGAAACGACGAGTTTTAACTTAAGAGTCACATAAGGTAATCATGTTAATAATTCTTTTATGTGAAAAAATTATGTTACAAATAACTTAGCAGGGTATGACAAAATAACTCAGCGTAGTAAATACATTTTTGAAAGTCAATTCACCAAAATAATAATAATAGAAAAGAAAGCAGGAAATGACGGCAAAACAGTAAACTAATAAAAATAACTCAATCATCGATATCAATAAATCCAAAAATACCAGTCATCAAAATCTCATATGATAAATACCGAAAGATAACACAATACAACAATGATTACAACACACACAATTCGTTGCGGCCCACAACCCGATCCCACTGTACAAACACAATCCTCCGTTATTTTACCATAACAATATCAAGAATAACATATAAAATATGTTGCGGGCGTGAAACCCGATCCCACTATATCATTATCAAATCCTCCCTTATTTAACCTGTTGCGGTGTGCAACTCGATTCCACCGTATCATTATCAAATCCTCCTTTATTTCACATGTTGCGGCGTGCAACCCGATCCACAAGAAATTTAAACTACTAACAACAATCTGATAACTCAATTTACAAGAGTTGCTACAATAAAAGGATATGAGTACACAACAATAAATGAACCACATAATAATTAAAGGAATGCAACAAATATTAAAAAATGATAGGACGAGTAAAGCACGTGATAACTAAGGTGTGAAAGTAAAGCAGTTAAAACAAGTCGCAAATAGGCACGAAGTCATGGAAGGGACTCAACAATTAAAAGGTAACAAGACAATAAGGAAGGAAATAACTTCGACTAAAGCATGTAAGGGAAAAATAACAAGTAAAAGGGTACAATAAGTGCTAACAACGTAAAATAAACCATGTAAGAGTGGATTAACAATGAGAGACATAACACGTCATGAAAATTCAATTAAAGACAAGGAAAGAGTCTAGATAACCTAAACCAGTATAATACCACATATAGCCCGTGTACCCACTTTCCACCTTGCGTACACAACTTTCACATAACACAAATAACACAATCAACTCGAATCCTAAGGGGTAGTTTATCCCTCCCCCTCCCCCACAAAGTTAGGTAAGACACTTACCTCAAAGAAGTAAACTGATACTCTAAAATGACTTTCTCGTGTGAAACAACCTCTGATGGCTCAAATCTAGCCAAATAACTTCATATCACAAACAAAAACCATAGGAAACAATTCCGAATAATAAAGCTTCGATCATTAAAAAAAATTAAAAAGTTAACCCGAAAAGTCAACCACGAGCCCGCATCTCGGAACCCGACAAAATTCATAAAGTCCGAACACCCATTCCGATACGAGTCCAACCATATTAAAATTATCAAATTCTGACATCATATCAACCTTCAAATCCTCATTTTACACTTTTGAAAGATTTTACAAAAATTCTCATTTTCTTTCATTCAATTCACTAATTTAATGATAAAAATAATTATGGAATCATGAAATATAATCAATTTTGGATAAAAAACACTTACCCCAAACCAACACGTGAAGAACCCCTCCAAAATCACCAAACCTGAGGTCTACAACTCAAAATATAAAGAAAATGGGCACACCCTCGAATATAAACCTTTCTGCCAGAGATTCCATATTTGTGGACAAAGAAGCTCATATGTGCTCTCGCATTTGTGAGCGAAATCCTACATCTGCGGTTCCCACTAGCTAGACTAAAATGCGCACCTGTGCAAAAGATGGTCGCACCTGCGACTTCGCAAAAGCGACCTTCCTCGCACTTGTGATCCATAACACGCAGATGCAATGATCACACTTGCTATCCCTCAGTCGCAGAAGCGAAACATCTACGCAAGATCCATCATCGCAGAAGCGATACACATAATACAGAAGAGACCCCGCACTTGCGCTCCAAAATGTGTAGGTGCGACGCACTAGAAACATACCTGATCAAAAGCATTAAAACCATCTGAAACTCGTATGAAACACACCCAGGGCCTCGAGACCCCGTCCAAACATACCAACAAGTTCTAAAACATGAAGTTGACCTACTCGAGGCCTCTAATCACATCAAACAACATCAAAATCACGAATCGCGCCTCAAATCAAAGTTAATGAACTTTTGAACTTAAAACTTCTAAATCTCGTGACGAACTATATCAAATCAACTTGGAATGACGTCAAATTTTGCATGCAAGTTCCTAATGACACAATAGATCTATACCAGCTCCCAAAATCAAAATTTGACCCCGATATCTGCAAAGTCCACTCCTCGTCACCTTATAAACATTCCAAACCTTCAAATTTCCAACCTTCGTCAAATAGTGCCAAAACCTTCTAGAACTATCCAAATGCAAATCCGGGCATATACCCAAGTCCGAAATCACCATTCGGACCTAAAGGAACCATAAAAAATTTGATCTGGGGTCAAACACACAAAAGTCAACTTTGTCAACTCTTATAACTTAAAGCTTCAAAATGAAATTTATTCTTCCAAACTAATTATGAATCACCCAAAAACATAAACTGACGATACACACAAGTCATAATAAATTCTATGAAGCTACTCATGCCCTCAAACCACTGAGCGAAGTGCAAATGCTCCAAACGACCGATTGGGTCGTTACATTCTCCCTCACTTAAATATACGTTCACCCTCAAATGTTCCAAGAGTCATTCCAAAGCCGTCGAATCACTATGTACCGGGGGATGATCCCACGTCACCCTAATATGTGTAAGACAAGTGAGTGGTGATTTTACCATTCATTCTAGTCTCTTTTCTTTAGATTTTGCGTCTTTTAATTGTAATATGAGGCCGTTTATGGTGTGTATTGTTAGATTTTCAAGTAAATGATGCCATGGAGTGGTTTGAATTCAATTGAAGTGAATTGAGCAAAAAATAATGGAAAAAATATAAAACTCTTCAGTGATTCCGCATATGCGGAACACTAGTCGCTTTTGCGACCTCGCATCTGCGAGGTGGAAGACCGCACCTGCGTAATTGAGCTATAATGCATTGGGACCGCATCTATGGTAAGAATCCACACCTACGGAATCGCTGGTGTGATTAATTGGTCCGCATCTGCAGAGAAGGGAATCCCACACTGCGATAGGCTATCCGCATCTGCGAAGCCGCACCTGCGATGATTCTTCTGTAGGTGCGGTCAACGGGCTTCAGACCTGGGCAGTTCTGGAATTTCACATCTCCTATATTCCAAACCCACAAATAAACGACCTAGTATATTTGTAAAACATCTTCGGCAGATCTTTGGCTTATTTTAAGTCCTTAGACTAGAGAGAACAAGTTTTGGAAGCTAGGGTTCTTGCACACACACTTGGGTCTTGAAGATTTGAAGCTTTTGGTTGAGAATTTCTTACTCATTTATGCTCATTTCTTCGTTTCCTTGCTTTGTATTGAATATTTAAGTGTGTAGTATTTTTTCCCAACACTTGAATCTTGTTTATGGAAATATTCATATTTAAAGTGTGGATTAAATATCTTGTTGTGCTTATGTATTGAACAATCTTTATTTATTATGAAGTGAGTTATTATTTATTTAATTATTCTTGTTATTTAATGTTTCCAAAGTGATTAGGTAACCCTAGGACTCGCGCATTACTTCGAATTAATTTTGGGAAAGATTATTTGGGGTTGGGAAATATTAATTAACAAGAACTTGAGGCTTTAACCCTCATTTTATAGATTTTACCTAGGGATAGTATTGAACTACTTGTATCCATATCCGGGTGTAACTTAATCTCTTAATTGTTTTAGGGATAGTTCAATTAGGAAGACTTGTTAGTTCCGGAAGAGGCTTATATAGAATTGTAACCCATCGTTAATTAACATAAACTCGCTCATATTTGTTAAATCGTAAAATACATTGGATCGTTACTTGAGTATAAATCCCCATGAATCCATTATTGTAGTCATTGATCATTTTACTTGCTTTCTAGGTTAGTTTACATTTTTTGCATTTAGCTATAATATTTTCACAACCAAATTCTAAGTGTTTGACATTGCATAACAAGTGATAATTCTCTTATATTCCTAATCGCCTACATATTGTTCTATGTGGTTTCGACCTCGAGTCATAGTTGGGTAAAATATATTACATGCGACCGTGTCCATTTACTCTTTAGTAGTGGATTTGGACGTCATCAAAATTGGCACCGTTACCGGGGAACAATTTGGCGTAATTTAGGTTGTTTGAGAAGTAAGCGTAAATGCTTTGGTCCAAACTTGTGAATATTTGTGTAATTATTTTCTCATCTTTATTTATATTCTTGATTGCTTCTTGTTTATTTTCTTAGTTTTGTAAAAAAAAAATGGCATCATATGATGAAAATTAGTCGGATGGTAGTTGTTCATACTTTGATGACCCTTGTCCTTATTGTGGAGGACCACACTCGTGGATAAATTATTTAAATTCTCCCGGGGCGGATTGTGAGCATAATCTCAAACCCATGAGTGGATTATTTGTGATAAGTGTGGTCGTCAAAATGGTCACTGGGATGATTGTGCTTATTTGTCCTTCCCTTCCCCTAGCCCCCGCTATGATGATTCTAGTTTTTGTGATGAAAAGTATAGGGACATGGAAGTGGAAGAAGTTGAGTGTTATCAAAATGGAGAGTTCAAGCTCATGTTAGAATGCCTACTTGAAGGAGGAAACAAAGAGAAAAATTCCTTGGAGGATCTTTTGGAAAATAATCTCCAAAATGACTTGGCGCTTGAAAGGTTGAACTCACAAATGGAAGAATTGCTTGAAGATTTAGAGGTCCAAAAAACCTCGGAAGTGAATGATAGCCAAGAACCTTCCCTAGAGATTGAAGTCGAAAATCCTTCTTTAGCACTTGATCAAAACCAAGAAAAACTCTCAAATGCTCAAAATGAGAGGATGATGCTCATGATGGAGGCCATTCTTGAAAATGAGGAGAAGCACCACTTGGCACTCGAGGACCTAAAACAAGGTTTGACTCAAAATGATGATGCTATCCACACCTTGGAAAAGCAAATTAAATCATTGATTGGGGCTCATTATGCCCATCAATTTGAAAGTGTGGAAAGAGATCAAGAAGAGTCCAACTCTGAGGAAGAAAGTTAGCTTTACTTTGAGGAATCAAGAATTGAACATCCGCCAACCGACTCCATGAGTGTTAGTGATGCCAAGAAAAATATGGAATTAGAGTCAACCGGGGAAAATGAAAATATGGTTGAGATTGACTCTAGTTCGAGGGAAAAAGAGGATGTCAAAATCCGGGAAGAATTGCAATTCGGAGGTTTGAAGTCACATTCCAAGCATTTTTAAATATTGGAATTGTGTGGTGGTATGGGAATTGAACCACACGAGTCAATAAGGGATTGCAGGTTGGCATTCTAAAGTCAAGTGGGCTTTTCTCACACCGCATGGAGTGGTTTCCTACGCATATGCAACAAGATCTTATTTGGATCTCCCTAATCTAGAGGGTTCTCACACGAGAAGGAAAGACAAAGGCCATACATCTTACAATTTGAGGGAACAAAGCAAAACGACATTCCTCACATGAAAGCCAAGGAATGCAAAATGAAGAAATTGACGCTTGGCTTGATCATCTGCTTACCACCTCCCACCGCTCGTGGTCACAAGCTTGACTCCAAGTTAGGTGCGCAATTCATATCATCCAAATGGTGAGAAAAGTGGTAAAGTTGATCCGTGTCGTGCCACGATGTTAAATGCGCCGCTTGGTGGGAGGCAACCCATCGTTATTCGAAATTTTTAGTCATTTTTGAAATTTGTTTTTTTAGAATAGCATAGAATATTATTTTTGACTAATCTTCCAAGTTTCATAATTTTTGAAGTTGAATTGAGGAGTTTGAGGTTTTGGAATGTATAAAAACAATGGCTGCAAAAATCTGGGCACCAGTCATTTGGTGTAACCGCATATACGGAACTTTTCTAGCAGATGTGGTCATGAAGAAGCGGGTTTCTAGGCGTAGATGCGCAGATTCCATAGGTGCGATGAAATTCTTATAGAAGCAGCGACACAAGAAGCGCTTCTTTAACCGCAGGTGCGGAAGTCGGGACAGTTTAATGAACAAAATCCCCCATTTCATCTGGCATTCTCTGAATTTTTCCCCAAAACCCAAACTCCCTTATCTCTCACATACTCAAAATTATCCATTTCTCTTGATTTCTACTGCTCTCACACAAGACAACACAGGTATCTCTCATCTACTCCTCTCTTCTACTTCTCTTTTCTTATTCTTCTTCCTCATTTATGAGTTCCCATGGTTGTTTCCCCTGATTCCCCATTCCCCCCTGATTTTTGTTGATATTAGGGTGAGGAAATTAGTTGAGAGTAGGTTTGTGTGTGCTGCTAATGAAAAAGAACAAATTTTTGGGAAATCTGAGTACCCAATTTGTGTGAAGAAGCATAAATTTTTCACTACTTGCAAAGTGTTCGACGGATTGTCCAAAAGAAAATTGTGTGCTAAGTACCACAAAATCAGTCTTAATAGAGTCATAGGTTCATGTAGTGCACTAATTTAGATGTCTTGAGTATAAATTAGGTGCTAAAAATCATGCTACAAGTGAAAAGAGTCAAAAAAAGTCTGGGCATTTGAACCCTTTGATGAACAACGCAGAAGCGAAAAAAGTGCTGCAGATGCGGTCTTGCACCTGCGTTGACTGTTTCGCAGGTGAGATTTTTAGCAAACTGGGCAAAACAGCCGAAGCAGAGGAGAACCCATAGAAGCGGTACCGCACCTGCGATGGTTTTTCCGCAGGTGCGGAAACTGGGCAGAATTCTCAATTCCAGTAGCTTTGCATCTGGAGCTTTTGGGGCCCGTTTGACTCGATTCTTTGGCCTAATTGTTTTTTTTTAAATTGCCTAACATAATTATACTGCCCGAATGATGTTGTTTTGATTTTTTGAAGGTACTTTGAGCTAAAATAGACCCGAACATGAACGAAAATGCCTCACTTGATCATGAAATTGAGGAGGAAGTTGTGGATGAACAATTTGACCTGTCACGCTTTATGTCGGCTGATTTTTTCCGCCGGTATTATGACAACCTCCTCACCAAAAAGATAGTGCTTGAATATGGGATCTCCGAGGAGAAATTGGTCGAGCTGCTCCCAGAATTCTATGGCCGTCTTCAAGCCTCCTGCTGGTCATGTTTCATGCCTACTCCGTGCAAAGCCAATGAGGAGTGGATTCGTGAGTTTTATGCTAATATAAGCGTACAAACATTGCCGACCCACAACTCACCATAATGGGTAAGACAGTGAGGTTTGGGACTAAGCAAATTAATGACAAACTCGGGATTCCTGACCATCCACTAGAGCCAGTGCTAAAAAAGGATCATTGCAACAATGCATAATGGCTTGTTTCTAAACATTATCCCACAAGCGTGAGAGAAAAATGGGACAAAAAAAGAAGGGGTTTGAAGTAGATCAACTTCACAGCTGAAACTAAAATATGGCTCTACATCCTCTGCAACAGGGTATCACCATGTGAAAATGTTTCAGATGTATCATACCCTAGAGACTTGATCATTGCATGCTTTCTTTATGGCATTCCTGTGAATGTCAGCCATTATATACGGCGGGAGCTGAGAGAGTAATTGCACGACGACAGCTCAGGGTTGATGTTTCCTTTACTGATCACAAAGATGTGTAAGCGGGCAGAGGTTGAGGTGCGCAACACCCATCATTGGTTGCCGGCCAACAAACCCTTTCATCCGTTGAACGTAACAGGCTAGGGTAGTGCAGTCAAGAGCAAAAAGAGGAAAGTCACCACTACAGGCAGACGAGAGTCATCCTCACAGGCAGTAGTGCCCGAGGGACCATTTGGGATGTTGAACTCGCAATTTGGCGTCATCCGTGACTTAATGTCACAAATCCCCAGTGGACCCTCACACTCCCAACCTATGCCCGAGTACTTCACCAGGGATGACATGAAGACCTACTTAGATGCATAGAAAAAGCAGGCAGAGTCTTAGGAGAAGATATCAACATCTGTTGGCAAACTCGAGGCTGCCTATGAAAACTTGTCCAAGGCACATGTAAATCTTCAGTCAGAATTTGAAAAGAAGAAAGCGAAAAACAAGAAGAAGGGCAAGTTTATGATCAAAATGTGGAGAGTCATCAAATCCATCTTCAAATGGGGGCAGCCGAACAGGCAGATACCTGTTGCTGATGCTAAGGATAGTGAGGAGTACTCTTTCATGTCGAGTGTTGATGATGACGATGATGCTGATGATGAGGGCGAGAGCTCTCAGCAGAAGTGATTAGCCCTTCTCCCACAGTTTGCTAGTCTGATGCAGACCTCAGGGAGACCCTCAAACTACTCTTATTTTCTTTTAATATTGTGCAGTGAGGACACTGCAATATTTTCAGTTGGGGGTGGCTTTAGGGAGTATACTTTGCTCGTACATGGATGCTATATATGTGCCCTTTCCGAGCTTGTTTTGTTATTGATTATCATGTGCTCTTGCCGAGCATATTTGTGATTGATTGTACATTTGCATATTAGTCACTGTTGTTATTCTATTTTATTTTTCTTTCTTTACTTATTCTCTTTAGTAGTTTTTAGTTTATGTTATTTTTTCTCCTTTAGTGTTAGTTGCTTTTGTTTTATTATTTTCTTTAGTAGTTTTGTTCTTTTATTGTTATTTATTTAATGTTTACTTTGTCTTCTTTAGTAGTCTTTGTTTATATTATTTTAAGATCTTTAGTAGTGTTTCCTTGGTTTTTTTATGCTACGGTTCTTTCCCGAGGAACATTTTCGTGTTGAACCGGGTGACTTTTCCCTATGATCGATGGCGTAACGACTTTCTTACGAGAATTAGTCTTGTTTTGTTATGTGGAGACTTTTGGATTATTTGGTACTAATAAAATTATTCTCTTGTATGTGAAGTGTGAATTAGGAATACCACTCCAAATTTTGGTTTTAAATTGAAAAAAGTAAGTTACACGGGGAAGAATAATTTTTTTTATAGCTTTTTGGCTCGTTTGGTGACTCTTTGCCCACTATTTGGCATGATATTGTTCTAGATGCTCTTTTTAAGAAGTGAAATTGATCCGTCTTGATTAGGTCATGTGCCATGTGTGTTAGTTTTTGTATAAATTATTCTTGTGTTTATTTCTATCATCTAGAACTTGCCCGATTGGTCTTTCAATGCTAATGTTAATTATGTTTGGTTGGAGGGATGACCTTAGGCATTCTTTGTGATATTTGAAAAGCCTCTTTAGCCTTTCAAGCTTACCATTGCATAAATATTATCACTAGTTTACCCCATTAGAGACTTTAACCTTTTCTTTGGACACCTCATTACAAACCTTTACCCTTTTGTGAAATAATTCCCTATTTTGAACCCGTCCCTCCTTGAATATTGAGAATGAGGTTAAAAGCCTCATTTGGGGGTGTTTGTGTCAAGTTGAAAATTGGTAAGGTTGTACATTGAGTGTAGAAACATATACCTCAAAGTGTTCATTTGAGATTACTGAAGCTCCAAAAGAAAATAAATAAAAATAAAATAAAATAAAATAAGATGTATGTATATATATAAATATGGAGTCTTGAGAAAATTAGAGAGGTATTTAAGATGGCCCTATGTTGGTAACTAGATGCCAATAAGGGCTATGTGGTTTGAAAAGAAGCAAAGTGCAAAAAGAAAGACAAATGTGAGAAGTGTTCAAAGAGGGTGTAGTCACTTGTATCCAAATGCTTATCCGACCCTTCCCTAAACCTACATTACAAGATTAAAAAGTCCTTTTGCGATCTCCAACCGAATGTTCTTGAATAGGCGGCGAATTAAAATAAGGGCAAGCTTATGGCATGATATTTTGTAACGCTTGAAATTCTTTGTTGCGAGTGAGTGTCTTTGTGCATTTCTCCCTTTGTGTTATTATTGTAAATATGGTGATTTTGGGACTTTCTTTCTTGTGAGGGAACATGAATTAGGATGGATTCGTGACATAGAAGTATCCGGAAATGAGTAAATTGAGCATATGTAGTAGACTAGTGCTTTTGAGTCATTTCTTGAGGCTTATTGTTGTCACTTGATTATTTTAAAACTCCTTTGCATTTGTTGAAGTTTTTTTTAAATGAGGGAGTTATTTGGTTAAGATTAACATGCTTGAGCCAAATTATTAGTACCAACCAAATCCATAAGTATGATGCTAAATTGGAGAATGTGATTTGTAAATGATAGCAATACTATTTGTGCTTTAAATGGTAGAACCTCATTGAATTATAGGTTTTGATTTGCTTGAGGACAAGCAAAAGCGTTAAGTTGGGGGGTGCTGATGAGTGGTGATTTTACCACACACACTAGTATCTTTTCTTAATCACCACTCATTCTAGTCTCTTTTCTTTAGATTTTGCGTCCTTTAATTATAATATGAGGTCATTTATGGTGTGTATTGTTAGATTTTCAGGTAAATGATGCCATGAAGTGGTTTGAATTAAATTGAAGCGGAATTGAGCAAAAAAGGGTGGAAAAAAAATGCAAAACTCTTCAGTGATTCCGCATCTGCGTAACACTGGTAGTACCGCACCTGCATAATTCAGCTACAATGCATTGGGACCGCATCTGCGGTAAGAATCCGCACCTGCGGAATCGCCGGTGCTATTAATTGGTCCGCATTTGTGAAGAAGGGAATCCCACACAGGTTTGCATCTGCGATAGGCTATCCACATTTGCGGAGCCACACCTGCGATGATTCTTTCGCAGGTGCGCTCAATGGGCTTCAAACCTGGGCAGTTCTGGAATTTCACATCTCCTCAATTCCAAACCCACAAATACACGACCTAGCACATTTGTAAAACATCTTTGGCAGATCTTTGGCTTATTTTCAGTCCTTAGACTAGAGAGAACAAATATTGGAAGCTAGAGTTCTTGCACACACCCTTGGGTCTTGAAGATTTGAAGCTTTTGGTTGAGAATTTCTTACTCATTTATGCTTATTTCTTAATTTCCTTGCTTTGTATTGAATATTTAAGTGTGTAGTATTTATTCCCAACACTTGAATCTTGTTTATGGAAATATTCATATTTAAAGTGTGGATTAAATATCTTGTTGTGCTTATGTATTGAACGATTTTTATTTATCATGAAGTGAGTTGTTGTTTCTTTAATTATTCTTGTTCTTTAATATTTCTAAAGGGATTAGCTAACCCTAGGACTCGCCCATAACTTCGAATTTATTTTGGGAAAGATTATTTGGGGTTGGAAAAGATTAATTAACAAGAACTTGCGGCTTTAACCCTCATTTTATAGATTCTTCCTAGGGATAGGATTGAGCTACTTGTAGCCATATCCGGGTGTGCTTAATTTCTTAATTGCTTTAGGGATAATTCAATTAGGAAGTCTTGTTAGTTTTCGGAAGAAGCTAATATAGAACTGTTACCCTGGATAATTAACATAAACCCACTCATATTTGTTAAATCGTGAATACATTGGATCGTTACTTGAGTGTAAATCCCGATGCATCCATTCTTGTAGCCATTGATCATTTTACTTGCTTTCTAGGTTAGTTTACATTTTTGCATTTAGCTATAATATTTGCACAACCAAATTCTAAGTGTTTGGCATTGCATAACAAGTGATAATTTCTTACATTCCTAATCGCCTACATATTGTTCTCTGTGGGATTCGACCCCGACTCATAGTTGGGTAAATTATATTGCATGCCACCATGTCCATTTACTTTTTAGTAGTGGATTTGGACGTCATCAAAGACTGACCACATGACATAACTGAAGATAATTATTTTGACCTTAGCCCACAAGCCTTGGAACTTAATTCCCAACATCCGAAATTACTTACAAGACTTGATTCTCGCATCCACACACTGTATATGTTGAAACAAGCCATCTCAAGCCATAACCATAAAACAAGACGTAATCACATGATATACCACACGACTCGCATACACGTAGCAAAAATTTTCGATCATAGTAGCATCTCAAAACAACCCAATACCGGTAATGAACCTCATATCAAATATAACCTTGTGCAAACCTTCGTACACTACCCATAATGAAAGACACACGCAGAAACTTATAACCACTCATCAGGTCAACAAGTACCACTACAACGCATTGCTATGAACCCAACACACATTGTAGGACCAAGACACACGAATCTAACACAAAGGATCATATCCCAACCTAGCCCCGCTGCAATGCGTGACCCATACAAACACCGATTCATACGAAATACTTCAACCCACAACGCTCAAACCAACAACTACACGCAACTCGACATCAAGTACACGAAGTGCATGACCATAACCATGGAGAAGTAAATAGCACAATATACCACAGCCGGAAAGACCATAGCCAAGGCGCAATCAACCATTCAATACCCTAATAACCATCTTGCTCGAATTCCTCTACAAGTCCCAAACAGAACCGCATCGGGTATACATATATCCAACAAATGACAAAACCTCATAGCGTAGAAGAGTAACACATAGAACATATCAAAACACGAACAAGCTCAACTCGAATTGAATGACACACCTTCCAGCAATAATGGTGTTGAGTCACCAAATTCGACCCGATATGGAACACACACCCTCCACGGGCCTTCCAGCAGGCCCCCAAATCAACTCCAGTCATCCCCAAATGGATAAATAGCCATCAACACAAAGGTCTATCCATAACACGTACCACCATCTAGCTAACTTTGGCCACATCTTCTCAGTCCGCAACCCCGAAACAATCTACTTCTGAGAACTCCCAATCTCCAAATCTATAGAACACCTGAATCACCATAGCCGATCCCAACCCCACCACTCGAATGACTAACACACCCGTCATACATAATCATCTCCATGATAAATACTTCTATAAGTCTTCCATGCCACATTGCAAAATCTGAACATCAATAGTTGATCAACCAGGCGAGTACCCTTCTCAGGAAATACCAAGTAGTAATAGTATACATTTGGTCATCTGAAACCGTCCATGTCATCTAAGAGTTCATGACCTTCCTTTAAAACTAAACCGTATCTCAATCCCACATGACGTACCACATCTATCATGCCATCATATAAAGAGAACGAGAATCTCATAATCAACTCTGAGTCACCAGAAGAATATATATCCGATCAGTCAGAAATCTTCCACTTGATCCCATCCAGGAGAAAATCACAATACGCAACATACTCCTCACGCTGGTAGGAAATATCCATCCCAAATCGTGGTAGAAACCAACGAGAACTCTTTGAAACCCATTTGCACATAGCCAAGCCATCAAAATTTAATCTCTATAACTCTACCAAGCCACGCATGTCGCCAAACCCAGGAGTATTGCCATAAAACATCTATAGAGACTCACCACATCATAAGTACCCAAGGACCTATCATACCATTACTGTGTTGATCCAATCTATTACCAAGCTGTCCTATTTCTCTGAGTTCCTTCTGAATTACCCTCGAGGTGACACTTTCTCCTTGCCAGAACACTACGATCCGTACCCAAAGCTCGCCAAAAGAGAACCTAGCATAACACTACACCGCCTTAAGGCTCATAAGCCGTTGTATTCCCTCTTAAGAACCCCAAAAATACCACAATCGAGCCACCCACTCTGAAGAGACCTTATATGAGTCTAAAACTGTTCCCTTTACCTTCTTGATACTGAAATATAGAACCTATAATTATATATAAGAACCGCGAGTATCAACACCGTCCAATGTAAATATCAGATTCTAGCCATATACAAATCCGAAAAATTCTCAATTGCTACATATAAATCTGAATCCCTTATAACCTTCCCAAAAGTCATCATCCACTGCGCTCAAATCTCAATTGCACCACGCTAATGGGCCCAACGACTTGTACCCCAATAACACGACAACACCCAAAGAAGTAACCATGCCTTAGCGCAACCGAGCAAATTTCTACTCCATGGGCACTACATCCTTCACGAGTAACAACTCAAATTCCTTGCTTAAGTCATCCTCAAACCAACCTCTACAAGTCATAACCGATCCAGAAGTCTGCCCTAAACCAGAGCCAAAATAACACGTAACCATGCAATCAAATTGTCAATAGCATACTCCCTCACTTGGCGCGAAGCCAGAGGACGTAACATCCGATGATCCACAATATTAACCTTCATAGATAATATGGCACCAATCATGAGATACCTCAAATCATCTACTAAGCGCATGCCCATCACCGTGATAGTCAAAATCGCTTCCTCCAGTGCCTTGAATGGTAATATGTACCTTCCACTGAGTAGAAATCCCATACGAACCACATAGTCTCTAATACCACCAACTATTCTCAAATCATCATCCACCTCATGATCCTACCACGATCGCGACGATTAGGAAACCAATTAAATCCTTCTGGGCTCATACATATCACCCAGATGCCAGAATCCGCTACACCCCCACGTGAACAACTGACTGATCTCTCAATACATCCGCGTCCTCAGTCTGGGCGACACGTTGAGACAATGTTTGAGCATCCCTGACTCCCTCGTAGCCCTTACACAACGTCACGAACCGCAGTGTATAGTTGATACCGAGTGCGAAATATCATACACGATTGGATGCATATGAATATTAGATATACGCTTCAAGCCGAATCAATCCCGCATGATAAGGAATGAAAAAAGTTAAATTTCCTCATAGTTTTGTAGCCTTTCGAAGATAAGTATAGACACCTCTGTACCGATCCGCAAGACTCTACTAAACTCGCTTATGACTTGTAGCACCTATCAACCTAGAGCTCTGATACCAACTTATCAAGACCCCAATTTCCCTCTATAGGATGTCGTGATGGAACTAGTCTCTAAAACAAGGTAAGCCTAACACATACTAAAATGATAACAGATTCTACTGAAAAACTATTAAACATGAATCGGAAATTTCTATATAAGCCAATGATCCCAAGGTAGATACATAATATCCCAAAATCTCTTGTACAAGTCATAAGCTTTCCTAAGAGTCACTAGAATTAACAATACAATACATCATTGTACCTGAATAATAGGAAACAATGGAAATAAAAGACAACAGAAGGTGAATTTGGAGCCTACGAGCGTCAAGCACGTATACCTTGAAGTCTCCAGCCGCGCAGACATAAGTATCAAGAGAACGCGATCATAATTACCTGGATCTGCACAAAAATGTGCAGAAGTGTAGTATGAGTACACCAAGCGGTACCCAGTAAGTATCAAGCCTAACCTCGGTAGAGTAGTGATGAGGCCAAGTCAAGACACCTACCGGACATATAAACCTGTGCAAGATATATCTTCAATCTAACAATGAAAAGAACTTTAATGTAGGACCAACAACTGCAGGATTACAAATTTACAATCAACAATGAAAATAATAGTAACGCAAATAGCAACAAGAAATAGATGGTAATAAAGAAACGGATGATGACTCCATCAATCAAATCGTTTCAACTGCACAATTTACAACAAGAATTATCCGAGGTACCAGACCTCATAATCTCAAATCATAAGTTGCAACTTTGAATTCTTACATATATGGCACCCCGTGCCCACATTATTCCAAATCACTTTCGCATGTCAAAAACTATGTACCACCATGTACATTGTATCCGTCTCAAATGCTAATTAAAATGTTCAAGAGATTTATTTCTATACGATAGGCATAATAACAACTTTGAATAAAGTAGGGAAATTAGGTGAGAAAAAGAGTTTATTTAGAAAGCATTTGAGTGAAGAAAATAATATTTTTAAATAAAATAAAGCATCGTATAAGCTACCGAATTAAATATAGAATTTGTTGAATTAAAACATAATAATGATTTTTCAGCGAAGTAAAGACATCAAGTAGGGTAAATAGTTTAAGTTGGAAAATCAATTAAACTGAAATATGACAACTATTAAGTTTAAGTTCGAATGCGCATTCCGATGCGAGTCGAACCATACCAATATTATCAAATTCCGACATCAAATCCGTCTTCAAATCCTTATTTTACACTTTAGAAAGATTTTACAAAAATTCTCATTTTCTTTCACTCAATTCACCAATTTAATGATAAAAATAATTATGGAATCATGAAATATAATTCATTTCGGATAAAGAACACTTTCCCCAAACCAACACGTGAAGAACCCCTCCAAAATCTCCAAAAACCGAGGTCTATAACTCAAAATATGAAGAAAATGGGCAAACCCTCGAATATAACCCTTCTGCCAGAGATTCCACATTTGCGGACAAAGAAGCGCATTTGCGCTCTCGCATTTTCAAGAAAAATCTCGCATCTGCGGTTCCCACTAGCTAGACCAAAATGCGCACCTGCACAAAAGAGGGTCGCACCCGCGACTTCGCAGAAGTGTCAAAACAACCGCAGAAGCGGCCTTCCTCACACCTGCAATCCATAACAGCATATGCGACAATCGCACCTTAGAAGCAAAACTTTTGCCAGGCTCCATCATCGCAGAAACGACACACAGAACGTAGAAGTGACCCCGCACCTGCGCTCCAAAATGCGCATGTGCGACGCAACAGAAGCGGACCTTATCAAAAGCATGAAAACCATCAGAAACTCGTCCGAAACACACCCGGGGGCCCCGGGATACCGTCTAAGCATATCAACAGGTTCCAAAACATAATGCGGACCTATTCTAGGCCTCAAATCACATAAAAAAACATCAAAAGCATGAATCGCGCCTCAAATCGAACTTAATGAATTTTTGAAATTTCAACTTCTAAATCTCGTGCCGAACTATATCAAATCAACTCGGAATCACGTCAAATTTTGCATGCAAGTTTCATATGATACTACAGAGCTATAACAACTTCTCAAATCGAAATCCAAACCCGATATCTACATAGTCAACTCCCGGTCAACCTTATGAACATCCTAACATTCAAATTTCCAACTTTCACCAAATAGTGCCGAAACCTTCTAGAACTAGCCAAATGCAAATACGGGCATACGCCCAAGTCCAAAATCACTATCAGGACCAATAGAACCAACAAAACTCCGATATGGGGTCAAACACACAAAAGTCAAACTCGGTCAAGCCTTCTAACTTAAAGCTTCAAAATGAAATTCATTCTTCCAAACTAATTCCAAATCACCCTAAAACAGAAACCGAGGATACACACTAGTCGTAATACATCCTATGGAGCTACTCATATCCTAAAATCAGCGAGCAAAGTGCAAATGCTCAAAACGACCGGTCGATTCATTACAAAAAGATGTCTTCTTATTGTCACGACCCGATTTACCCTCCGAAAGGCATCGTAACGGCACCCAGTCTCTATGAATAGGTAAGCCTAATTGCGGAAAAGATATTAGATAGAAGCAATAAAATAAAGACGGAATAAAGTAAATCTACTAATGAAACATCGCCACTTGGCGCGTAAAAATGCAACTTCCCAAAACCCGTAATATAACTTTAGTCACAAGATATATCTCAAACTAGCTCTATACAACTTAAGGGAATTTACCTGGAGTGGAAGGTGACTCGAAGGACTCTGCGAACGCGGAAGAATTACCTTTCGGTCTCCTCGAAGCAGCCGCTCGGACCCCTAGCCATGAAACTGAGTGTTGGTACCTGGATCTGCACACGAAAAACATGTGCAAGAAAGGGCATGAGTACGCCACAATTGGTACCCGGTAAGTGCCAAGCCTAACCCAGTCAAGTAGTGACGAGGTCAGGTTAAGGCTCTATTGGATTTTTATAAGTAAAACAGTTTAAAATAGTACAGAGGAAAATAAATTCTAAGTTAAGCAGTAGAAACAAACAAATCTGTGAAGTAAAATAGCGGCAGGGAGCCCTTGGCTCAGTGCAAAATATCACACGGTGGAATTTTCCGAGATACGTCCTGTAGTTCCAAATGTAAAGATGCAGTACAGGGGGAAAGCTCCCGGAATACGTTCGTAGTCCCAATTTAAATATGCAGTACAGGGGAAAATCTCCCGGAATACGTCCGTAGTCCCGATTTAAATATGCAGTACAGAGGGAAAGCTCTCGGAATACATCTGTAGTACAAATTTAAATATGCAATGCGAATGAATGTCGCATACGGTGTATTTAAACAGCTCAGGAAAAGAATCACCGACAAGAACAAGATCAAGACTAACTAACACGGTGCACATTGTATCAAATAGGGAATTTAGGTAAAACAGGTAGGTATGCTTCTTCCTAATCTAAACTACGCAAGTAGCACATCAAACAATGAAAAAGGAGTAAAACGATTTCTGGCATGGATAAAACAAACGGAATTAAGCAACAATGGCCCGTGTACGTACTCGTCACCTCACGTACACGGCGCCCATATAAAAAATAGTATCAAAGCAACCTAAGGGGAAGTCCCCAACATAGAGTTAGGCAAGATTCTTACCTCGACTGCGCCACTAAACTCAAGACCACACTCTTGCCACGAGTACCCGACTCCGAATGGCCCAAATTTATTCAATTCAATTGCATAATGTAAATATCACTTTAAGGAATCAATATAGCTAATTAGTTCGAAGCTAATACGCGAAGTTTGGAAAAATTGCCCAAAATGTCCCTCAGGCCACGTCTCGGAATCGGGTAAAAGTTACAAATTCTGGACACCCATTCACTCACGAGTCTAGCCATACAAGAATTAATTTAATCGGATATCAAAATATCGATCAAAACTCACAAGCTTGGCCTAAGAACTTTATCCAAAATTTCCCCAATTTTCCACCATAAATTCGAAATTAAAGGGTAGATTCAAGTGTATGATCATGGAAATTAGTCTAAACCGAGTAGGAATCACTTACCCAAATTGCCCAGGTGAAAATCTCTTCAAAAATCGCACTTTCCCGAGCTCTAAATCATTTTAGAAATTATGAACTTCAAACCCTCAGATTTGTATAAACAACCCAGGTAATCCGCACCTGCGACTCTTGGACCGCACCTGCGGAAAATTCATCGCAGGTGCGAAAACTCACTGAAAGGGCTGGGGCCGCACCTGCGGTCACTGGGCCGCATCTGTGGCTCCGCACCTGCGGAACCCAAACCGCACCTGCGAGAACCCGTTGAGCATCCGAAACATCCCGAGGCCCCCGGGACCTCAACCAAACTTACCAACCAGTCCTAATACCTTATCCAAACTTATTGTAGCCTCCAAAACACATCACGTAACATGAAAATCACCAATTATACATGGATTCAAGCCTAAGAACTTATGAAATTTCCAAAATCCACAACTGATGCCGAAACACGTCAAACCTAGTCCGAATGACCTCAAATTTCATATACAAGTCACAAATGACACAACAGACCTACAACCACTCTCGGAGTTCCATTCCGAGCCCGATATCAAAACTTCACCTATCGACCGAAATCGTCAAAATTCTAAATTTTGCCAATTCAAGCCTAAATCTACTACAGACCTTGAAAACATATTCCGAACACGGTTTTAACTCCGAAATCACTCAATGGAGCTAACGTAGTCGACAGAATCCCATTCCGGACCCGGCTTCACACTGTTCCAACTACGATCCGATTTCTAAAGCTTAAACTCATATGCAGGGACTATGTGTCCAAAAAATCTTTCAATTTCACGACTAATCATTCCGACAAGTCCCATAAGCAAATATGAAGGTGGGGAAAGCAGTTATTAGGGTATCGGGGAACTAACTCTCAAAATGACCGACCGGGTCGTTACATTCTCCCCCTCTTAAGAAAATTGTTCGTCCTCAAACGAGTATAGAGACATACCTGAAGGTGCGAAAAGATAAGGGTACTGACTGCGCATATCTTGCTCGGTCTCCCAAGTCGACTCCTCGACTGGCTGACCCCTCCACGAAAATAACATCCAACACCCGAATTCTCCTCCATAAGGAATGTGCTGAATGAACACACCCAGGCTGGTGTAGAGTACACATCCACATTTGGACCCATAAACGGATTTCAAACCGATTTTGATCATACAATGCTTGGAAAATAGCCTCTCAAGGACCCATAATGACCTATCCACAACACATAAGATCATCTGTCACATTCAGAACAAACTCACACAGTCCACAACCCAAGGAATAGAATGCCTCTCAGGCGTAAACTCTTGCACTTGCTATATTACCATGACTTCCATATCTAGTTTCAATCTTTAACAATCAAGTGAATGACATGTCGCACTTATACAAATCTCCCCTTGGGGTATGCTCCCACAACCATTCCGCTCAGGTAGTAAAGTCCGCACATCCATACCGCCAACCGTTCTAATTCTGTAAAGTGAATCAAAAATCTGCAAGTCGATACACAAAGCCTCTTCCACATGACATCGACCTCAGGTGACGCTAAGGACAATACCAGCTTACTATAAAGATATAAATTCTTTCATGCTCATCTGATCTCGTGACATTCTTGTCAACACCAAACCGCAACCTTGATCCTCAGTTTCCAATTCCCATGTTGCTAACTGGGCCTAACATGCCAATATGCGCGGGTACGGGAATTCTATCATAACTTCTAAACCACTAATAGAATAAACACCCCATTATATACAAACCTTTCACTTAACTCATTTGTGGAAAAGCATTGCAACACGCGACCGAATTCTCAAACCGCGGGAAATAAAAACCTCATGTTGCGAACAAAACCGCCATGACTCTTCCGGAATCCATTTACTCAACCTAGTCCTTAGAACCAAATAGCTCCCAAATCAATCGAATTATGGTGTCTTTCAAGCCTCGCACGTACCGCCACAAATAACATATATAACTTAACACGCTGAAGAAACTAACCACGACCACAATCATGTCGATTCAACCATTTCTACCCGACCCGTCTTCTTCCAATTTATCCTCAACTTGCTTTAGGGATAATAATAATAGCTCCATTGATTAACATAATGAAACCCAACAACACTCATCCCGAGTGGCCCAATCCATAAGACCACATCGTCTCGATACCATGAACCATCTCATATTCTTCTTAAGCGCACAATAGCATCGCCAACTGGTACACCTATTATGATAATTCCTCTATGAATCTAAAGTTATTTTATCCCATTCCTCCAATGCTACACCGCAGACCAAAGATAACATAGAACACTCCAAGCCCGTTTTTTCTTATCCGCTGCAAAATCTCGGTACTTAACCATACTACGGACCCGAAATCCTTAGACACCGCACTTTAACATTTTGAATCCACTAGGACCGTTATTAAGAGTCACCCACTCCGACTTGGTCCCCATTATAATCAACTCCAAGGCTATGCTAGCACATGAATCACTCTCTCGAAGAAGCACCCAGCTGAATCACTTTCCTCGTACATCACATCTACACGAAGCATAAACTCTGAGTCTTACCTAAGCCTGAACATGAATCAATAAGGCCAAATATAGCACATATTCCTAAAATCCTTTGCTCAAACTACCACTGATGTTTTCTTTCCTTAGTCTTAATAACCCACCAATATGCCGCTAACCAGAAACCTCCCAAGTAGAAAACCGTGCAATCTAATTGTAGTCGGTGGGGCTCTCCCAATTAGATTGAAGCTACAATTGCGTAACCCTGGAACCCACCAAGATTCCTTCTTTCTCATTGTCGTGACCTCGCACAACTAACCCGCCAAACTTCTCAAAATCTTTCTGTTACACATTTTATGAACACTCTAAATCACTAGCCATATTCACATAATAGCCGGTAGAATTCTTCGTAGAAGCTACATCAAGACCACGCAACCGCTAACCTGCTCATAAGAGATAACCACCTATGGAAATTTCCATGCCGACATCTTCCAACGACGCTGCTCTGGGTACAATTACTACGAAATCAACAAACCATTATGAGCTTGTGCTCCTCCACCAGCTGTGCAAGTCTGTTCACTCCCCATTGACATCAACTACAGGTGCAACAATACATTCCAATCCGAAGTCATGTTGCATCCCTCTTCATATCAAGCAACTCCTTCATGTCGTATCCAATCTTCCTCAGTATAGTAGCCAATATTCCAAATTAGCCCGTAGACCTAGTCACTGTCCACCATAAATCCCAAATCACTCTAAAATTTTCCCAAGGTGTGTAGCTATCCTACCACCGAACCCACATACTCTCTCACTCTCCCACTTTGGTTAAACCCTATCCTTTAGGTAACTTCTCGGCTTCTACTTTTCATACTTAACCTACTAGTAATTCAACAACCGCGAGACTCTCTTACGCCATGTCCTTCTTCATCCTTCGCTGCCAAATTGTTGCCTTCATCTATGTAGCACTTGGATCACTAGATCGCTACCAACTTTAAACCTCCCCGAAGATCATCTTCCTCAAGCAATCAACACTAGAAACACCGATTCGATTTTGAACCACTGCATACCACGATCTCTAACAACCGCTTCCCCAGCACCATTTCACAATACCCTGCCCCGAAGGGGAATTGAAGAAAACCATAACACCGACGAACTTAACACATTCATCAAGGACAACGACACCCCATCACAGATGAAAATTCCATCACGCTCGGAATTACCAAGTCTCGCTACTCTATCAACCCAAACGTGAACACTCATAGTCCGGTTGCCTTTCCTCCACTGGAAATAAAACACTGAACCTCTGAATCATGCACTGAGAAAAACCTCTTTTCAAGTCGTTCACTGCCCCGACACATAGACAAGCATCCTACCATTACATCAATACTGTGCGATAATAACTCATGAACACAATCTGTGCATAGCCTCAAGACCATCTGAAATACAGTTACTGAGCTGAAATGACATAACATCCTTCCGCAAGGCGACGACATTAACCCAAACGAATATGCAGGGAAAAACATCCTTCACCACCTCAGACGCACCATCACAATTTCTCAATCCCCAATTGATAACAAGCGCTCCACGTCGCATAAGATTGGATATGAAATAAATAAATACATAAACCTCAAAGGAATCAAGTCGCACGATGAGGAATCAAGAAGGGAAGTGCTCCTAACAACCTTTGTTGCCTAAGTGAGACCTAGTGCTCTGATACAATGTTGTCACGACCCAAAATCCATTACAGTTTTTGGGGGCGCCTAACACCGATGTCAAGCAAGCCAACAATAAAGGATTATCTTAATTACTCATATTAGTATTTGAAATCATAATTTTCTTGAATTACATAGTACAAAATGAGATTTACAAAGTGAATGAGAATATTTTCGCAACTATATTAATGAATAACCCGTAAGCACCCCCAAAACCCGGTGTCACAAGTGCATGAGCATCAATTAGGAAGTAAAATAAAATATAGCATCTGTCCGAAATACAAATTAGACAGGAAAAATATAAAGAACTCCGAAGGAGACTCTGTTGGCTGTGGCAAGTCCCTGCGTCATCCGTGTCTCCGCACCCAAAGGACCACCGGACATAAAAGTACTTGCAAAAAAATGTGAATCAAGTGTAGTATGAGTACGTAAATTCACGTGTACCCAGTAAGTATCTAGCCTGACCCCGAAGGAGTTGTGATGAGGGGTCGACATCGACACTTACTAGTGGTCTAATAATATTAGGTACAGTAAGGAGACGAACAAATATGAGGTAGAGTAAATAAATGAAATAAACAAGTGTAAATATGTGGTACAATTCTCCTTGCTACAATAACCTCAAGCTCTCAATTAGCAAAGTCCTACTCAACCGGAGCACATATAAATATGTATAATGGACCTCACCAAATAGGTTGTTATAATTCGAATCAGGGAATACTCACAGATACCCTAGCTTCTTGCTAAATATTACGCACGATTCCATGAGGATATTTTATAGAAATAACGAGGCATATGGCCCGATCCAACATAAATATTAAATTGTGCACTGCCGAGGGTCGAAAGGCACGAACGATAGATGCATCTATTAAACTGCCGAGGCGAATGACCCGCTCCCATGAGAGCGTGGTACATAAATCCTGTCGAGGCGAACAACCCGATCCCATTAGAATAAGAAATTTAAACGGGTCCTTGACCCCCACTCATGAATAAACATTTGAGTTATAATTTTTAAGGAAAATGGTTCGATGAAAACGCATAACGCGTGAGAAATCCATAAGAGGAACACCATTATTCCGTGGAAAATCATGGAACTCGCGAAAACTTTACAATAGGCAAGTCTATCGCTCTATGCATGTCTAGTCTCAAGTTGTAATGCAAAATAAAAGAATTAAACAAGCAAGGATAATCCCTATAGTACAAGTACAACATGGGGTGAACCTAAGTCTACCCGGACAATAACATGGATCTAACTACGTACGGACTCTCGTCACCTCGTGCATACGTAGTTCGCACAACAAGTTTCACATATTAAATATATCACCTAGGGGTAGTTTCCCCCTTACAGAATTAGAGAGGAGACTTACCTCGTATCAAAGCTTACTTTCCGGTCCAACATTGTGCTTTAAATCCCCAACTCGGTGCCAAACGACCCAAAGCTAGTCAAATGTTATATAAAATAGTCAATACATGCTCCAGAGTTCACATTCTAACTATTAAAGTGATTTTTCAACCCAATCGAAGAATTCCTAAAATTCACCCTCGGTCCCACGTGCCCGGATTCCGTAAAGTTTTGAAGAAACTTGCTACCCATAACCTCATGAACTCAAATATATGATTTTTTTTATCTAATTCCATAATCATTTTCGTGGGTTAATCCCATTTTTATCAAAGCCCTAGTTTTTTCATCTAAACCTTTGATTCCCCAATTTTTACATGTTAATCTACCCGAATCTATGTACTCATGTTGCGTAGAAATTACTTACCTCAAAGTGCTAGGTGAAAACCCTCTTCCAAGAGCTCCAAAAATCGCCGAAGAGATGAAAGAAATGAGCTAAATGGCCTAAGTCCCGTTTTTAATAAAGTTGTGCACAAGTCTCAGATATCGCATTTGTGAAATCTGGTTCGCAAATGCGAAGGTCGCAAATGCGACATAAACATCGCAAATACGAATTGGGCTTCCACTACCAAGGTCGCAAATGCGACCAAGGACTCGCAAATGTGAACACTATCAAGGTCACAAATGCGGCTCATTTCTCGCAAATGCGAGCTATGCCCAGATACAACTTTTTTGCAAATGCGAAGCCTTCCTCACAAATGCGAGGTTCGCAAATACGAACTATTTCTCTCATTTGCGACACCATCAAAGAGAACACCAGAAAACTGAAGCTTCATCCTTGCGAACATTGTCCAAAACACACCCGAGCCCTCGGGGCTCCACACCCAACATCCACACAAGTCTAAAAACATGATATGGACTCGCTCGCGCAATCGAGACACCGAAATAACATCAAAATCCATGAATTGGACGCCAAAACGCATGGATTAACTCATGAACTCAAAAACTTCTAAAATACTTCCGCGCGTCTGATTCCTGTCAAATCAACTCGGAATGACGCCAAATTTTGCGCGCAAGTCATAAATGACATTACGAAACTATTCTCAGTCTTGAAATCTTATTTGGACCTCGATAACACCAAAACTATTCCAAACCAAATTTAAAGAACTTCAAAAATCTTCAAAGAGCTAATTTTCACTATTAGGCGCTGAAAAGCTCCCGGGTCATCCCAAACCCGATGCGAACATACGCCCAAGTACGAAATCCTCATACAAACTTATTGGAACCGTCAAATCCCGATTTCAAGTTCGTTTACTCAAAAATCACACCTTAGTCAATTTTTCCAACTTAAAGCTTCCGAAATGAGAATTTTCTTTCCAAATTAACTCCGAACTCCCCGAAATTCAATTCCGGCCACATGTATAAGTCATAATACCTGAAGTGAAGCTGCTCATAGCCTCAAACCGCCGAACAATATGATAGAGCTCAAAACAACCGGTCGTGTCGTTAAAGAGGTCATATGGCCCGATCCAGAATAATGTGTACACTGCCGAGGGTCGAGCGACACGAACCATAAATGCATCTATTCTACTGCCGAGGTATTCGTCCTGCTCCACAAGAAGAAATGATATTTTATAAACATTCATTTTAAAAGATATTACAAAGCTAATACATAAAGGAGCACAATTTCTATTAACGATCAAGTATCCCGCCAAAACTCAAGTAAGTGGAACTCGGTCTTTTACAATTCCTCTATCAAGTTCCAATATAATTTAAGAACTTTAATTAACAAATAAGGTTCAAACATTACAAGTATCTCATGATTCAGGTCCTAAACAACCCCGACATAAACATAATTTGTAGCTACGCACAGACTCTCGTCACCTCGTGCGTACGTATCCCCCACAATTAGGAGAAAGTAGTAATTTAAATCACCTATGGGGTAAATTCCCTCTTACAAGTTTAGGCAAGAGACTTACCTTGTCTCAAAGCTCGCTTTCCGGCCTCAATTCACTCTAAAGCCTAAACTCGGTACCGAACAATCCAAAACTAGTCAAATGTTGTATAAATTTATCAATACATATTTGAAAGTTCATAATTTAATTATTAGAGTAATTACCCAACCCAAATTAGAAGATTCCGAAAATTCATCCCTGGGATCCATGTGCCCGGATTCTGGAAATTATCGAAGATAATTGTTACCCATAACCTTACGAGCTCAAATATATAATTTTCATCCCATTCCATAATCATTTTCGTGGTTACATTCCATTTTTATCAAAACCTATGTTTTTCATCTAAACTCATGATTTTCACAATTTTACATGTTAAAATATACCCATAATCAATGTATTTAACTTACATTATATAAAAGTTAGTAACCTCCAATATCTAGGTGAAAACCCCTCTAAGAAGCTCTAAAATCACCCAAGAAGTGAACGAAATGAGTAAAAAATGGCCTAAGTCCCATATTAAATGAACCTCACTGCCTCCAGCACATCCACTTCTGCAGACAAAGCCTCGCATATACGGATCATGCGCAAGTCTACCCTTCCAGCTTCTGCGGACTCGCATCTGTGAGCCCACTTCTACTGCACGAGCGCCGCACCTGCGCACCAGCCCGCTTCTGCGTTCCCTTCCTCGCACCTGCGCCTTCACAGATGCGGTCCCTCTACTCACTTCTGCGAGCTTGCACCTATTCAACCGGTCCTACCCCGACTTATTAGGAGTCCTCCGAAGGTGCGTTTGCTCCAGAAACTTGTTGCTTAAGCTATTTATTCCAAGTCAAATGAATTATGTGCCTCATCTGAATGGCATCTAGGCCCGGTCCAAACATACCAACAAGTTTGAAACCATGAGACGGACTTGCTCGAACCCTCGGAATGCGGAAAACAACACCAAAACTAAGAATCACACCCCAAACCAAATCGAATCTATGAACTTTAAGTTCTTCCAATTTGCTCCAAACGCGCCGAATCATACCTAACCTACTCGGAATGACACAAAATTTGGCGCACAAGTCTTAAATCACCATACGGAGCTATTCTCAGGCTTAGAATCCAAACGGACCTCGATAACACCAAAACCTACCTCAAACTAAATTTAAAAAACTTTCAAACCTTCAATAAGCCAACTTTCAACTTTAGGCACCGAAATGCTCCCGGGTCATCCAAACCCTGATCCGGACACATGTCTAAGTCCAAAATCATCATATAAACCTATTGGGACCGTCAAAACCTGGTTCCGAGATCGTCTACTAGAAATGTTGACCCAAGTCAAACTTAGCCATTTAAAGCCACTAGTAATGAACTAAGTGTTCCGATTTCAACCCGAGCCCTTCCAAATCCCGAGCTAACCATCCCAACAAGTCATAAAATAGTAAAAGCACATACATGAATCTTATTTAGGGTAACAAGTATCTATGAAGCGAAATGACCAATCGGGTCGTTACATTTCCATCTCTTAAATAAATGTTCGTCCTCGAACGGGCCTAGAATCATACCTGGAGTGCTGAATATGTGTGGATATATTCTCCGTTTGTCCTCCTGGGAGGCAAAACAAGCTCATAAGAAACCTCTGCTACTCGTATCAACACCTCAAATGGACCTATTGGGCTCAACTTGCCTTCTTTCAAAAACCTCATGATTCCCTTCATCGGCGAGACCTTCAAGAGAACCTTCTCTCCCACCATAAATGATAAATCACACGCCTCCTAATCCGCGTAACTCTTCTGTCTGGATCGTGCTGTGCGAAGTCGCCCCTGAATCAACTTTACCTTTTCCAAGGCATCCTTTACTATTCAGTACCATATAACTTAGCCTCACTGGGCTCAAACCATTTGATGGGCGAACGACATCGCCGACCATATAAAACCTCAAATGAAGCCTTCTCGATGCTGAACTGATAACTGTTGTTGTAAGAGAACTCGGCCAAAGGCAAGAATCGATCCCACTGCCCTCTGAAGTCAATTGCACATGCTCTGAGCATATTTTCCCAGATTTTAACTGTCTGCTCTAACTGCCCGTTAGTGTGTGGATGAAATGCTATGATAAGCTCTACTCGGGTCCCCAACTCACTCCGTACTACCCTCCAGAAATGCAAGATAAACTGAGGGCCTCTATCTGATATAATAGAAACAGGCACACCATGCAGCCGAACAATCTTTTGAATGTAAATCTACGCCAATCTCTCTGAAGAATACATGGTCGCAACTGGAATGACGTGTGCCGACTTGGTCAACCTGTCGACAATGACCCAAACTGCATCAAACTTCCGCAAGGTCCGCGGCAACCCAACTATGAAATCCATAGTAATGCACTCCCATTTCCACTCCGGTATAGTCATCTGCTGGAGTAGGCTGGTCTTTGGTGCTCATACTTAACCTGCTAGAAATTTAGACATCTCGCCACATATTCGACTATGTCCTTCTTCATCCGCCGCCACCAACAATGCTGTCTCAAGTCGCGATACATCTTCATAGCACCTGGATGAATAAAATACCGAGAACTGTGTGCCTCCTCTAGGATCTTCTCCCTCAATCCATTAAGATTAGGAACACATAGGCGACCCTAGAGTCGTAGAACACCATCCTCACCGACAGTGACCTCCTTGGAACCACCCTGTAGTACCGTCTCCCTAAAGACCAACTAGTGCGAATCGGCGTTCTGGTGAGCCTTGATCTGCTCGAATAGTGAAGATTGGGCGACGACGCATGCAAGAACTCAGCTGGGCTCTGAAATATCCAACCTCACAAGTCTATTATCTAAGGAGTGAATGCCTAAAGCTAATGGCCTCTTCTCTACTGAAATGAATGCCAAACTATCCATACTCTCCGCCTTTCAGCTCAAGGCATCCGCAACTACATTAGCCTTGCTCGGATGATAAAGGATGGTAATATAATAATCTTTTAGTAACTCAAAACACCTGCGCTTCCTAAAATTGAGATCCCTCTGCTTGAACAACAAGTTGCGATGATCAGTATAAATCTCACAGGACACCCCATAAAGATAATACCTCCAGATCTTAAGAGCATGAACTATTGTGGCCAACTACAAATCATGTACATGGTAATTTTTCTCGTGGGGCTTCAGTTGTAGTAAATAATATGCAATAAATCATCCCTCATTCATCAATACACAACCCAAACCAACACATGAAGCGTCATATTACACAGTATACATCCCTAAATCGGAAGGCAACACTAACACTGGTGCTAAAGTCAATGCGGCCTTGAGCTTTTGAAAGCTCACCTTACAATTATCGGACCAACTGAACGGAGCACTCTTCTGGGTCAACCTAGTCAAAGGTGCTGCAATAGACGAGAAGCCCTTCACAAACCGGCGATAATAGCCTGCTAACCCCAAGAATCTCCTGATCGCAGTCGCCGTGGTAGGAGGAGGCCAACTCTGAACTGTCTCGATCTTCTTGGGATCTACCTTAATACCCTCGCCTGATACAACATCCCCCAAGAATACCACAGAATCAAACCAGAACTCACACTTGCAGAACTTAGCATATAGCTTCCGCTCCCGCAAGGTCTGAAGCACCACTCTCAAATGCTACTCGTGATTCTCCATGCTACACGAGTAGATCAAAATGTCATCAATGAAAAATGAATAAATATATGACCTGAACACCTGATTCATCAAATCCATAAATGTTGTCGGGGCGTTAGTCAAATCGAAGAACATCACTAGAAACTCATAATGGCCACGTCTACTCTGAAAAGACGTCTTTGAAACATTCGAAGACCAAAAGTTCAACTAATGGTACTCCGATCTCAAGTCGATCTTTGAGAACACCCTGGTACCATACAACTGGTAAAACAAATCATCAATACGCGACAATGGGTACTTGTTCTTAATGGTAACTTTGTTCAACTGGTGGTAATAAATACACATACGCATAGTCCCATATTTCTTCTTCACAAATAACAACGGTGCACCCCAAGGAGACACACTCCGCTGACGAACCCTGTTGCTAGTAATTCCTCAAGTTGTTCCTTCAATTCCTTTAACTCTTTTGGAGCCATGCGATACAGTGGAATAGAGATAGGCTTGGTACCTGGAGCCAAATCAATAAAAAAATCAATATCACCATCTGGTGTCATGCTACACATCGGAGAACTCCCAGACCCCTTCTCGACCATGTGTCGAGCCTTCAGAAAAGAAATAAACTGACTAGATTAACTAACAGACGAACCCCTCTACTCCAATCTAGGAATCTCTGGCATCACCAAGGTAAGAGTCTTGGAATGGAAATCAAGAATGACATGATATGGAGATAACCAGTCCATCACCAGGATGATCTCAAAGTCAGTCATATCGAGCAATACAAGATCCACTCTAGACTCATAACCACAAAAAGTCACGATACAGGACCAGTAGACCCGATCCACAATAATAGAATCGCCTACTGGTCTGGACACATAACAAGAGTATCCAAGGACTCACGAGGAACTCCCAGGAAATGAGCAAAAAAAGATGAAACATATTAATATGCAGACCCTGGATCTAACAGTCTTGAAGCATCCCTACGCAGACAGAAATAATACACGTGATCATGGCATCTAAGGACACTGCATATGGCATGGCTTGGAAAGCATAAAACCTAGGTGGAGTTCCACCTGAATTGCCTCCACCTCTAGAACGGCCCCTCTCACCTTTCCTCCGCCTCTGGGCGGCCAAACGGCTGGTGCGGTAGCTAGTGTTGGTATCATAGGCTGCTGACCCTGATGCACTACCTTGCCTCAAAGCTAGGGGCAGGATCTCCGCACATGACTAAGATCCCCACACTCGAAACAACTTTTCGGTACGGTGGAATGCTGACCTAAAGTCTGACCTTGATGGCCTGAATACCCACTGAAGGAACACTGAATAACTGGTGGGAGGTAGGAACTCCCTAGCATGGAGTTTAAATAAGGTCGCACTGGAGCACCCCGAGGAGGCGGCGGTACTGGATATGTGGGCCTGCTAGACTGACTCCTCACAAATTGACCTCTGCCCTAATCAGGGCACCTCTAAACTCTCTAGAATATAGAGATTTCTTATCCCTCATGGCCTTCTCCCGACTACGTTGACGTACACCCTCGATCCTCCGAGCTATCTCCACAACTAGCTCATAAGAAATCCCCATCTCAACCTCTCGGGCCATAGTGTCCTGAATACCAGAGTGCAAACATGCAACAAACCTCTGCACTCTGTCTGCATTGGTAGGAATTATCATAAGTGTATGGCGATACAACTCATAAAATCTCGCCTCATAGTCAGTCATTGACATCTGACTCTGTTGGAGCTGCTCGAATAGAAACTACAACTCTTATCTCTAAGAGGGTGGAATATATCTATCCAAGAAGAGGCGTGTGAACTAAACCCAAGTCATGGGAGGAGAACCTACTGGTATACTAAGAAAATATGACTGCCACCACCTAAGGGCCCTGCCCTCCAGCTGGAAAGTAGTAAAATCCACCCGTGGGACTCCAATATCCTCATGTTGTGCAGTTTGTCCCTACACCAATCAATAAAGACTTGGGGGTCCTCATGTCGACCACCTCCAAAGACAGGAGGATGAAGCCTGGTCCGTCTGTCCAATAGCTTTTACGACTCGTCGGCTGCAACTAGTCTGGGCTTAGGTATATCCTCCGTTGTTGGCTGGGCTCCGCCTACGGGTAGTGTGTTCCGGGTTTGATATACGGCAACTGCATGCCTAGGAGCCTGAGCAGTTGGGGTCTGTGCTCCCCCTCCCTCCTGAGATGTGGCCGAGTCTGCTGGAAATAAACCAGATTGAGTCATAGAATCCATGAACCGCGACATACGGCCTATGACCTCCTAGAATCCCGGTGCGGAAATGAAATCTATCGGGGCTGGCTCTCTTGCAGGCACCTCGCCCTACTCCTCAATAATAGGATCCTCTACTGGATCCACTGATGGCATAACCGGAGCAACTCTAGGATGCCCTCGTCCTCTACTACGAGTTGGAGCCCTCCCTCAGCCTCTTGCCTCGGCCTCTAGCAATAGGGGAGAAGCTCCTCCATGATCAGGTACATCTGCCGGAATAAGAAAGAAATACTTAGCACAACATCAACTGCACGATAGGAGATGAAGAAAGAGTAGTTTCCTAACACCCTATAGCCTCTCGAGGATAAGTACAGACGTCTCCGCACCGATCTGCAAGACTCTATTAGGCCTGCTCATAACTTGTGAGACCTACATGAACCTAGTGCTCTGATACCATGTTTTCACGACCCAATTTATCCTATAGGTCGTGATGGTGCCCAACGTCACCGCTAACCAAGCCAACGGTGAAATAACCATGTGATTACTCATTTTTTAATAAGTTTCCAAGTAATTATATTCCATTTACTAAGAAATTAAGAAGCAGAAAATTTAATAAATAAAACGAAGGCAACTGAGTGACAATCATAGTGATACCATTTGTGCAAGAATTATTTATTCCCTCTTTGTTATTGAGTTATTATTATTATTTACATTACCCATGCTTATTTAGAATTTCTTAATTTTATTGTTAGCCCATAGTAAGTGTCGATGTCGACCCCTCGTCACTACTTCTTCGAGGTTAGACTAGATACTTACTGGGTACATTTTGTTTATGTACTTACACTACACTTCTGCACTAAACGTGCAGGATATGAAGTAGGTGCATCTAGAAGTCATACCGGCATGCACCCCTGTTACCCTGAGGCCTAGTGGTGAGCTGCTTCCTGAGCCATTCTGTAGCACATAAAGTCTCTCTTTTGCACTTATTTTCTGTCAACTTTTACTTCAGACAGTAGTTAGAGTTTTGTATATTCTACCAGTTGCACACATACTAGTAGACTTTATTAGTTTTGGAGTATTTATACACGATTATGCCGAGGTCGTACGACTCGATCCAGAATAATGTTTACACTGCCGAGGGTCGGCATCACGAACCATAGATGCATCTATTCTACTGCCGAGACGTTCGGCCCGCTCCATAAGAAGAGAAGATACTTTATAACATTCAGTTTAAAAGCTATTAAAAAGCTAAAACACAAAGGAGCACAATTTCTATTAAAAGTCAAGTATCTCGCCAAAACTCAAGTAAGTGGAAGTCGGTATTTTAGAATTTCTCTATCAAGTTCCCATATAATTTAGGCACTTTAATTAACAAATAGGGTGAAAAAATTACAAGTATCTCATGATTCGGGTCCTGAACTACCAGAAAATAAATATAATTAGTAGCTACGCACGGACTCCCATCACATCGTGCGTACGTAGCCCCCACAATTAGGAGAAAATAGTAATTTGAATCACCTATGGGGTAAATTCTCTTTTTCAAGGTTAGGCAAGAGAGTTACCTTGTCCCAAAGCTCGCTGTCCGGCCTCAAATTCACTCTAAAGCCTCAACTTGGTGCCGAACAATCCGAAACTAGTCAAATGTTGTATAAATTAATCAATACATGTTCGAAAGTTCAAAATTTAACTATTAGAGTAATTATCAAACCCTAATTGGAAGATTCCTAAAATTCATCCCCGGTCCTACGTGCCCGGATTTTGGAAATTATAGAAGATAATTGTTACCTATAACCTTTTGAACTCAAATATATAATTTTTCATCCCATTCCACAATTATTTTCATGGTTAAATTCCATTTTTATCAAAACCTATATTTTTTATCTAACCCCATGATTTTCACAATCTTATGTGTTAAAATATCTATGCATTTAATTTATATTGTATAGAAATTACTTACCTCCAATATCTAGGTGAAAACCCCTCTCTAAGAAGCTCTAAAATCGCCAAAGAAATGAAAGAAATGAGTCAAATATGGCTTGTCCCGTATTAAATGAACCTCACTGCCTCCAGCACTTCCGCTTCTGCGGCTCCATGGACGCATCCGCAGCTCCGCTTCTGCAGACAAAGTCTCACAGATGCAGATCATGCCCAAGTTTTCCCTTCCTGCTTTTGCGGACAAAGTCTCGCTTCCACGAGCTCGTTTCGATGGCACGAGCGCTGCACCTGCACACCAGCCCGCTTCTGAGATCGCTTCCTCGCATCTGCACCTTCGGAGATGCAGTCCCTCTCCTTGCTTTTGCGACCACTGGTCAGGCCACTTCTTCTCACTTCTGCGAGCTTGCACCTGCGGCTGGTCCTCCGCAGGTGCGACTGCACCACCGACTTGATGCTTCAGCTATTCATTCCAAGTCAAATGAGTTATGTGCCTTGTTCGAATGGCATCTAGGGCCCCCGAGGCCCCGTCCAAACATATCAACAAGTTTGAAATCATGAAACGAACTTTCTCAAACCCTCAGAACACGAAAACAACACCAAAACTAAGAATCACACCCCAAACCAAATTGAATTAGCTTATGAACTTCAAGTACTTCCAATTTTCTCCGAACGCACCGAATCATACCTAAACTACTCGGAATGACAGCAAAATTTGCCTACAAGTCTTAATTCACCATACAGAGCTATTCCTAAGCTCGAAATCCCAAACAGACCTCAATAACACCAAAACCTACTCTAAACCAAATTTAAGAACTTTTAAACCTTCAATAAGCCAACTTTCAACTTTAGGCACCGAAATGCTCCCTAGTCATCCAAAACCCGATCCGCACACACGCCTAAGTTCAAAATCATCATCTGAACCTATTGGGGCTGTCAAAACACAGTTCCAAGATCATCTACTAGAAATGTTGAACCAAGTCAAACTTATCCCTTTAAAGCCAATACTAAGGAACTAAGTGTTCCGATTTCATCCCGAACCCTACCAAATATCGAACTAACCATCCCCGCAAGAAATAAAATAGTAAAATCACATACGAGGAGTCTTACGATCAGGACATTACAAGTTAATCCCATTGTACCAAACAGTGAGTAGTCCAGTGCTACATTTACAATATTACAACTTTTACTATTTCTTTCAAAAATAGTTCCTAGGGTGTCTTCCCATAGTGCTTCACTGAAAAACACCGGAGGAACTACCAAAAATGTGATTCCTTCTCCCAAACCAAATGCTTCCCTACTTCTGTTGCCAAATTGTTTGCAACTCTATTTGCCTTCTGAATGTGTGGTTTACTGGTGGATGGCTTAGCACTTCTAGGAGAGATATGCATTCACAAATCAGGGGATCATATATTACATGATCTTTGTTTATGCATTGTGTTACCTCTGTTGAGTCCACGATGGCTTGCAGAGGCACTAGATTGTTTGATATTGTCATTTTTAGGCCCGGCAAGAAAGATGTTAGCTCATAATAGAGCGCATTTGTGCACTTGATATTCCCCATGTACCCTATTACCCAATCCCCATTCCTATTCCCCCCGTTTTATCTTTTTTGATTGTAAGCAATATTAGTGCTTAGCTTGTAACAACCCCTACCCAGGGGTTTCTATTTAACAAAGATAACATTACTGTGTCTGGGCTCTTTTCCTCTTATTGCTATGTGCAGTAATTCTACAGCCTTTTTAATGGCCACTCTAAAGGGGACATGATCCTTCCTATGGTTGAAGATATTGATGTTCCTGATTATCCAAATTTGCCAAAGGCAGAAAGGGATCAATTGACCCCATTTAAGAAAGTCATTGAAGGGTTGGTGTTTAACCTTGTTAAGAATGTGCACCTAGTTTGCTTGGCTAATAACAAGGTTTGCGATACTAAGATTGGAATGGCTTTGCTCAACTAACCTTTGCCAGCATTGGTTAGCATTGTCACATTTGAAGAGCAGATGTTCTATGGTTTCTTCCTTCTTGTTACAGAAGAAGCACATGGGGTTTAGGTTCACACCCCTTAAGTGGATGTTTGAGTTTTAGGGAGCCTAACATGGCTTACTAACCAAAGGAAATATTTTATCTTGTTGGGCAATTGTTGGCCCCATTCCCAGTTGAAGTCTTTCCCAGAGTTGTGGAACTGATGATTGCTAAAACTTCCAATAAGGGTATATGCAGTTTTGGTTGAGAAGAGGCCACTATTAGTCTGGTTCCAAACTATCTTATCCAGATTGCCAGAGTTGGGATTAACAAAGATAGACTTGATAGTAGACACTACATCCTCAGGGAGGTCAAATGAGATATTAATAATGTCCCAATGACTCTCATTGTAGCATGCGCCTATCTTTAAACTCTCCTCCCCTTTGTTGAGTGGGCCACTGATAATGCTCCTAAGGTACTCCATACTAGGAATCCATCTTTCACCATAGAAGTTAATTCTATCCCCCTTATTTTCTACCCACTTAGTATCCTTACAATAGACTTGCCAGCTATTTTTTATATTTTGCCCTGTCCTAGAAGCAATGTGCCTAGAAGGGTTTCTGCTAGTACAATGCTTGTGGAATAACACCCTTGCCCACATGGAATATTTGTTGTTATACATTCTCCAGGCCAGGCCAGTGTGGGTGGCAATGTTTCTGTTCTCAGTTGTCTGCACTCCCAAACCCCCCTCATCCTCAGGCTTTGCAATATTTTTTCACCCAACTAGGTGAATTTTTCTTTTAGCTACAGTGGTACCCCATATGAAGTTTCTTTGAATTATGTCAATTTGGTTGCGCACACCTAGGCTGAGAACTTTATGTATTGCATAACATGACCAGGGATGCACCCAAGAGAGGATTTAGCTAGTGTGGTTCTCCCAACCATATTCAGAAAATATGTCTTCCATCTTGCTAACTTAGACTGCATGCTATCAATTTTAAAATGGTAGTCTCTATTGGTGGGTATTTTGTGCAAGATGGGAAAGCCCAGGTACTTATTGAAAGAGAGATGGGCTTAATTGTCAATATCCTGGCTAGTTTATCTACTTCCTCTTAGTGGCTGTTTGTGGAGAAGATAACCTTAGATTTGATGTTATTTACCTTTTGGCCAGACTTACAGCTAAACTCCTGAATAGTTTCTATAATACTATTACAGTTCTTGGTGTTTGCTCTAGCAAAGAGGGTAAGGTCATCTTCAAAAAAGAGGTGGGAGATTTTTTTCCCCTGTTTGACTGATTTTTATAGGAAACCATTTCCCATTATGCACTTTTGCATCAATATTCCTGGACAGTCTCTCCATACAGATTATGAAGATGTAGGGATATATAGGATCTCCCTGTCTGATGTCCCTACTAGGCTTAAAATACTCAGTCCTGGTCCCATTGACAAGCACAGAGATAGAGCTGGTGGAAATGTAGGACATAATCCGCTTAGTGCTGCTGCTAGGGAAACCAAAGGAAAGCAATGTATCTCTGATAAAAAATCATTCAAACCTATCAAAGTCCTTTTTCCGGGTCAATCTTTAGGATCATGTTGGCATTTCTGCCTTTCATTTTCTTAAAGTGACTAATGTATTCTTACACAATAATGCATTGTCACAAGTCCTCCTGTTAGACAGGAAGCTGGCTTGGCTTGGGCCTATAATAGAGGGCATCATAGGCTTAATTCTGTTAACAATGATTTTTGTGATCACTTTGTACATTGTATTGCAAAGGCCAATGCGTCTGAAGTTTTTCAGCACAGTTGCATTGGCACATTTATGGATTAGGCATAGATGGGTGGTGTTGACCTCTTGGTTTCTTTCAAGGGTGTGGAAAACCTGCTTACAAAAGCTGGCTACCTTACCCTCAAGAACATTCCAGTATTTTTGGTAAAACATTGGGTGTAGGCCATCAGGCCCAGGGGATTTGGAAGGTTTGAATGAGAATAAAACAATCTTCACTATTCCTCAATGGGGCACTAAGAATGTACTGATCCCTATGTGAAAGGGTGTAAGAGTCATACGAGGTGTAATATTTACCTTTGGTGGAGAAGTGGTGATTAGTGGTGAATAGGGATGAGTAGAACTGGAAAAGTATATCTTCAATTCCATTATGGACATCTACCCACTCCACTGCCTCATTTTGGACGGCCAATATCCTATGCCTTCTTCTCCTGTTGAGAGTGGAGTTGTGAAAGAATTTTGTGTTGGAACCCCCTATATAAGCCATTTTATCCTATATTTAGTTTCCAGAATTCCTCTTCACTTCTCAGGATGGCTGATTTGCCTTCTTGGAGTTGACCCTCTAGCTGCTATAGGTATGGTCTGAAGGGGTAGGCATTGGATTTTTTGATAACTCATAGCCTTCTGGTAAAAAAAACTTTCTTATTGAATCACCAAAGATTGTCTTATTCCAAGTAGTAACTTGGTCTTGGAATTTGGTAATTCCCTCAAGAAGGTTATAGTTACCCTCATAGGCCTATTTCACCACATTGGTGAGGGAGGGGTGGTTGCACCACATGGGCTCAAATCTAAAAGGTTTAGTGAGGTTACTAGGCCTAAACCAAAGATTAATAAGCATAGGGCAGAGATCAGAGTGGGTTCTAGGAAGGTGGATTATTGTACTTGATGGAAATTATGGGATCCAATCCACATTAGCAAAACACCTGCCTAGTCTTTCCAAGATTAGCTGACTCCTATTCATATATCTCATGTTAGTACAGGTAAATTTTGATACCTTTGAGAAATAGGTCAATCTGTTTACATTGATTTATGCATTTCCAGAAAAGATTAGCCCTAGGAGCAGAGATGCAATTCCTCCTATACTTGTCTCTGGCTCTCAGGACTTCATTGAAGTCTCCCTACTAGCCAGCTCCCCTTATAGTTATCAGGGATAGTTCTGAGTTGCTTCCAGAGGTTCCTCCTAAGTGCATAAGTGTTAATAACATAAAAAGAAGTGTAAAGCAAAGAATTGAAAGAAGGGTTTACCTTGAGCATGACATTGATGCCTTGGGATATGGTGGAGACTTCATCAATTTTGAGTAGATCATCCTTCCACATGATGACAATGCCCCCAGGTAGGCCAATAATTGGGCTTTGGATTTTCCTAGAGAATCCCAGTTCCTGAATCACGTGCTTATGCTCATGCATCTTAGTTTCTTGTAGGACTAGCATTATAGGCTTGTGCATTTTGACCATCTTAGCACAGTGCCTCCTAAACTCACTACTATTGGAACCTTTAGCATTCCAGATAATGAAATTCATTAATAGCTTGGGGTGTGGTGGGGAATTCCTTTTTAGGCATTTGGCTTTCCCTTACACATAATTGGCCTCCAGATTCACTTGTACAAAGTTGGCCTATTTGTCTTCCTGAATCACGACTGGGCTTAGACTTACAACTGAGTCTCTTGAGTTTGGATTTGAGGCTAAATTTAGGCTTACTCCACACAATTTCATGCTCATTGGGCATAGTGCGATAAGCATTTCTCCCCTGGCCCCTCTGAACTCTATTAACTCCTCTTGTTGTAGGAGCAATGCCTTTCTTTTTGGCACACCCAGCTTTGCAATCAGGGCCTCCAGCTCTATGTTGGAGGTTTGAAGGTGCTCGTGGACCTTTTCTGATCCTGATAAGTAGAGATTATGACCGCTTATTTTCTCTCTTGTACTTTCGTTTTAGACCAAAAATTCTTAAAGGTACTCCTGAAAACTAATAAAATGTGCTTGCTTGCATGAATGATAGAACATGAGCTAAAAATATGAAAATCAACTCAAGAAGGAGTAATTTTGGATAAGGAAAGAAACAAGGCTAAAAGGGCACTGTGCGGACCGCACAATGTTGAATGTGGCCACAGATCATGAAAAAGACCTCTGACAAGAAATGACATGCAAGCGGACCGCATAATTCGGGTGCGGCAGCAGAAGACAAGGTCAGAGAGATAGGATTTTAAGTTCAAGAATAAATGCAGACCACACAATTTTTGTGCGGCCTCATAATCAAGAGCGTGGCCGCACTCATTTTTATTCGGTTGCAAACATTGACTCATGCCTATTTCACCTAGTCTCTACTTGAGAAAGAGAGACTAAGTCTAGGAAAATATGGCTAACTAGGAATTAGGGTGAACTCAAGAAATTGATAGCCTCAATTAAAGGGTTGTACTAGAAATAGTAAGACCCGACTAGAGAATTTATCACTTGTTTTGTGAAATACCCATTTGGACTTGAGAAAGCCAAATCGAGCAAAGTCACTCAAACTACCGAGAGGTATAGAGTGAGTAATTGAGTCTGATTTCTATAATGTATCCCGATCATCCAAACATTTCCTAAATCTCTTAATCCGTTAGGCAGCCAACTAGGTGGAAGTCGCAACCCTAGATCCTTTTATCATTTGAAAAACAATCAAAACCAAAAATATTGTCTCCTAATTTTATAATTGCAAACAATAGCTCAAAGTAGAAGTAGAAACAACAAACAAGAATGTGGAAGAGTAATTTGGGACATATCATACAGTTACACTAAATATATACCTAATCCCAATTCTAACTCCATGTGGATTCGATCCCGACCTACGTTGGGTTTTATTATTGCATCGACCGCCTTACTACCTTTATTTTTGGTGTGAGTTTGGGCGAGATCAATTTTTGGCGCCACTGTCGGGGAGTTAAATGGATTTAGCTATATATCTAGGTTTTTGTGTGCTTTGTCTTTCTTTCCTTCCAAGTCACTAACTTTTTTTTGAATTGCTTATAGGTACGAGAATGGCTCTCAACAATGATCCCATTGGGAATTTTCCATTGGGGGAGGAAGTGGACGATTGTCAAGGAGATGAGATTCATCCCGAACCTCAAGTAAACAGGTTAGGCCGACCGCCTCATGATAATATTCCCGTCCCTCCCCCACCTCCACCAAGAGAGGCAGCACACCGGGTGTTACCGAACGAGGGTTATGCTAGTGCTATAGTCACGCCCCGTATTAGGGCGGGTAACTTCCAAATCACCAACGTGATGCTTCCACTACTTGAGAAACGGGGTTTCTTCACTGGGTCTCCAAGCCAGAATGCTTATAAGAATCTCAAGGGGTTTGTCAATACTCGTTGGGGGAGCAAGCAAACAAATGTTTCCGAGGATGCACTGTGTTTGAGGCTATTTCCCTTTTCTCTACAGGGAAAGTTATTGGAATGCTTAGAGAGATTACCCAATCATTCCATCCATACTTGGGATGAGTTATCCTAAAAGTTCATTGCCTAATTCTTTTCTCTGGAACACATGGCTACACTACGGGATGAAATTCTAGCTTTCAAGTAAGAGCCCAATGATCCATTGCACGAGATTTGGGAAACATATCGTACCATGGTTAAAGGGTGCCCGAATAATGATATGACCGAGGCCATGATCCAACAAACCTTCTACAGGGGGATCAACAGAAAAAATCAATGTGTGATAAATCAACTCGCCGGTGGGAACTTCCTGAACACGCCTTATACCGAAGCTTGTGAAATTTTGGATGAAATGGCGGCTACTTCGTCGGCGTGGCAAGTAGGTCCAATGTTCTTGAAGGTGACCCAAATGTCATTCACCTACACAAGGAGCTACATGATCATGGGAAAGATATTGCCGAGTTGACAACCACAATGAACCAATTGGCCAAGGCTCAGCTTCAACAAGTTCAAGGGTCGAAACAAGTGAATGCTATGTAATGTGTGAATATGATGATGAACAAGAGACGACAAAAAGGTCAACAAGTACAAAACCGTCCGGAACAATTTGAGCAAGATGATAGTGGGTATGACCAAGGGGATTCGTATAATGATCAAGAAGAAGAAGTTAAATATGTCAACAATTATCAAGGTCAAAGAAATAATGCTCAAGGACAAAATCAATAACAGTGGAGATCACAAGGAAATCAAGGAGATTGGAACAAACAAAGCCACCAAGGCAATTGGAGTGGTGGCAACAACAATAAAGGCAATTGGGGAAACAACCATAATCAAGGCACTTGGAATCATCAAGGTAACTAAGGCAATTGGGGAAGCAATAATCAAGGTAATTGGGGTGGCAAAAATCAAAGCAATTGGGGAGGCAACAATAACCAAGGTGGTTTGAGCAATAATAATCAAGGGAATCGGGGGTCGGGCTTTCAAAGGCCCCCAATGTATCAATAACCAAGTAACCCACCTCTATATCCGTCACAAGGTTCTAGTTCTTCCAATAATGAAATGGGACGAATTGAAAATATGTTCAAGCAAACGATGGAGAAAAATTCTGACTCCAATGCTCTATTAGCCTCCCACAACACTTGTATCCACAATTTGGAGGTTCAACTTGGCCAAATATCTCAAGATTTAAACACTCGTCCTAAAGGGGCACTACCTAGTGATACAGTGGTGAACCCTAAGGGTGGGAACAATACAGGACATGCAATGGCCGTAACCATACGGAGTGGAAAAGGTGGGGAGGCAAGTGCCTTAAACCAAAGAAGAGTTGTGGATGATGATGTGTTGGTTAAATAAAATGACATGACAAGCAATGATGTTCAAGCTAATGAAGAGGTGAGAATAGACATTGATGAAAGTGTGGAGGAGACATAAGAAGAAGTGAACCCGTCTAGGGAACACGTGATTGACATACCGGAACCGGTAGTGCAAAAGGCCAAAGCACCATTGCCAAGGCCTCCTCCCCATACTCTCAAATACTCGCAAAGCAAACACAATGAGAACCAATTTAAGAAATTTATTGATATGATGAAGAGTTTGTCCATAAATGTGTTGTTGGTTGAAGCCTTAGAACAAATGTCGGGATTTGCAAAGTTCATGAAGGATTTGGTAACAAAGAAGAGATCAATGAATTGTGAATCCATCAAAATGTCACATCAAGTGAGTGCTATTGTGCACTCAATGGCTCCGAAATTGGAATATCCCGACGCCTTCACAATCCCTTTCACTATTGGGAGCGCCGACTTTTGCCAAAGCTTTATGTGATTTGGGGGAAAGTACCAACTTGATGCCATACTCTGTGTTTAAAACTTTGGGAATTGGGAAACCAAGACCCACATCTATGAGGCTGCAAATGGCATATCAGACTATGAATAAGCCATTGAGGATTATTGATGATGTGCTAGTTCGGGTTGACAAGTTCATCCTTCCAGCGGACTTTGTGATCCTTGATTGTGAGGTTGACTATGAGGTGCCTATTATCTTGGGTAGACCTTTCCTTGCTACGGGGAAGGATATAGTTAATGTGGAAGCCGATGAGCTCACCTTCCGGATGGGTGATGAAAAAGTGGTTTTCCATGTGTGCAAATCGATGAGGCAACCAAATAGCAATGAAATTCGTTCGTTCGTGGATTTAGTCATTAAAGTAATTGTTGATGACACCAGTGTTGTGATGAATGTTGAGGATACCTTGGAAGATGTGTTGCTCAATCATGATGATAATGAGAAGGAAGGCTTTGTGGAATTTGTCAATGCTTTGCAAGGAATGGGGTCATATACTTATGAACCCCGAAAATTGTCCTTAGATCTTGAGAACTGGAAGACTCCTCCAACAAAGCCCTCAATCGAGGAGCCTCCCACTTTGGAGTTAAAGCCTTTGCCTTCACATCTCAGGTATGAGTTTCTTGGCCCTTGTTCCACTTACCTATTATTCTTTCCTCTTTCTTGACTAACATGCAAGTAGATTCTACTTTAGCAGTGCTCCAAAAGAGGAAGAAATCTATAGGTTGGACATTGGCTAATATTCGGGATATAAGCCCCGCCTTTTGCATGCACAAGATTATTTTGGAGGAGAATGCCAAACCCTCCGTGGAACATCAAATAATATTTAATGAAGCAATGCAAGAGGTAGTGAACAAGGAGATCATCAAATGGTTGGATGCCGGGGTTGTTTACCCCATTTCCGATAGCTCGTGGACCTCTTCGGTGCAATGTGTCCCAAAGAAAGGGGGCATGATTGTGATAATAAATGAAAAAAATGAATTGATCCCCACAAGAACTATCACTGGGTGGAAAGTGTGCATGGACTATAGGAAACTCAACAAAGTCACTCAGAAAGATCATTTTCCGCCTCCATTTCTTGATCAAATGTTGGATAAGTTGGCCAGACGTGCTTTTTATTGCTTCCTTGATGGATACTCCTGCTACAATCATATTCTTATTACTCCTGAGGACCAAGAGAAGAACATTTTCACTTGTCCCTATGGTACTTCCGCATTCTCGTGGATGTCATTTGGGTTATGTAATGTACCAATGACTTTTCAACGGTGTATGATGGCTATCTTCACCGATATGGTGGAGGACTTTCTTGAGGTTTTCATGGATGATTTTTTCGTGGCGGGGAATTCTATTGAAGAGTGCTTGGACAACTTGGACAAGGTATTGGCTAGATGTGAGGAAACTAACTTGGTTTTGAATTGGAAGAAATGTCACTTCATGGTCGATGAAGGCATTGTCCTCGGTCACAAGATTTCAAAGCATGGTATTGAGGTTGATAAATCCAAAGTTCAAGTGATCTCCAAACTCCCTCCCCCTAAGTCCGTGAAAGGATGAGGAGCTTTTTGGGTCATGCGGGGTTCTATCGCTGATTCATCAAGGATTTTTCTAAGGTGGTAAACCCCTTGTGCAAACTTTTGGAGAAGGATGTCAAGTTCCATTTCAATGAAGATTGTATGAAGGCATTCGAATTGCTCAAGTATAAGTTGACTACTACTCCTATTATCACCGCACCGAATTGGAGCTTACTTATTGAGCTCATGTGTGATGCAAGCGATGTGGCGGTTGGAGAGGGGTGACATATCAACAAGATCTTTCATTCTGTTTACAAAGGTGATTGTTCACACCGACCATGTGGCGCTTCAATAATTGATGAGAAAGATAGATTCTAAGGAAAGATTGATGCAGTGGGTACTTACTTTACAAAAGTTTGATTTAGATATTCAAGACCGCAATGGGAGTGTAAACCAAGTGGTGGACCACTTGTCTCGGTTGGAGGAGGAAGGGAGGCCACATGATGGACTTGAGATAAATGATTCATTTTCCCATGAGCAACTCCTATCCATTTCTATGATCGGGATACCATGGTTTGCCGACTTATCCAATTATCTTGTGAGTGGCATTGTACCAAATGATTTATCTTCAAACCAAAGAAAGAATCTCAAACGGGATTGCCTTGACTATTATTGGGATGAGCCCTATCTCTTCCGGATTTGTACCGATGGTGTGATCCGATGATGTGTACTGGAGGAAGAACAAATGGGAATTCTTGAGGCTTGCCACTCTTCGACGTATGGTAGTCACCATGGTGGAGCAAGAACTTCTACAAAGGTGTTAAGTTTCGGATTCTATTGGCCTACCCTTTAAAAGGAATCTCGCGATCTCGTCAAGCATTGTGGTGAATGTCAAAGGGCCGATGGGATTTCCAAGAAAAATGAGATGCCCCACACCACCATCTTGGAGATTGACATTTTTGATGTGCGGGGCATTGATTTCATGGGTCCATTCGTGAGATCTTGTGGGAATACTTATATATTGGTAGCTTTGGATTACGTGTCAAAGTGGGTTGAATCCGTGTCTTTGCCCAATAATGAAGCTCGGAGTGTGGTAGAATTTTTCAAAAAGAACATCTTCACAAGGTTTGGTACACCAAGGGCCATTATTAGTGATGGGGGATCGCACTTTTGCAACAAAGATTTTGATACTTTACTCTCAAAGTATGGTGTCACTCACAAAGTGTCGACCCCCTATCATCCTCAAGCAAGTGGACAGGTTGAAGTCTCCAACCAGGAGATCAAGAGCATTTTTTCAAAGACCGTGAATGCCAACCAGACGGATTGGTTGAAGAAACTTGATAATGCTCTTTGGGCTTATAGGACAGTTACAAACACCAATTGGTATGTCTCCGTATCGGTTAGTGTTCAGGAAATCTTGTCACCTACTGGTGGAACTTGAGCACAAGGCTATGTGGGAATTGAAGAATCTTAATCTTGAGCGGGATGTCGCCGCCAACTTAAGGGTGGCACAATTGAATGAGCTTGATCAAATCCGGTTCCATGCATATTCAAGTTCGTCCTTGTACAAGGACATGAAGTACTTCCATGACAAGTATATCCGGAATAAATAATTCAAAGAAGGCGATCTTGTGCTATTATTCAACTCTCGGTTGCGGATGTTTCTGGGAAAGTTGAAATCCAAGTGGACTTGACCATTTGAAGTTGTGCATGTAACACCACTTTGATGCACTAGACTTGAATAACAAACATGATGAAGTGTTTGGAGTCAATGGTCATCAGGTGAAACATTATCTTGGCAAGGTTGATGATGGCCACGTTGTGGCGTTTCTTCATTTCAAGTGATTGATGGTAATTTGCGTCATGCCGTGACATCAAATCAGGTGCTTCTTGGGAGGCAACCCATGCGTCTTTTCAATTTTTTTTATTTTTCTTCCTGTTAGATAGGTTTTGTATTGAGCTAACTAATTTGAAGTGTATGCAGGAATGGGTGTGCATTGCAGGGACTGTGCAAGAAAAATTGGCTAAGTGTCACAAAAGTGCGGACAACACCAGAATTATGTGGACCGCACAATCACTCTGCGGCCGCACAACTGGAAGACCAAAAGTGCATGATCTCTGAAGTTTGGCCTGTCAAATTTTATTAACAAATTGTGGCCGCACACAAAATTGTGCGGTCCGCAAAAACTCTACTACCACAATCACTTTTGTTCGGACCGAAACACTTCTTCAAAGGTACATGTAAAGAGTGCAGACCACACTCAAAATTGTGCAGCCGCACTCATGTAAGTTCTAGACCGACTGGGTCAACCAATAAATAGGACCTCCATGTATTATTCACACTTTACACTCTGTGAACTATGAAACCCTAAGAAAGCACAGTGCATATCCCATTAGTTCTCAAACTTCTATAATTTCATCTGTGTAGATTCTCACATGCATCCTTCATTACTTGTATGTTCATTACATCTTTAGATTTTTCATCTTTTCTTAGTTTTGTTCATTTGTCTAGGGTTAGTTTCATGCTTGAAAATGTCAATAGTTAGTAAAAATCATGTGGGTAGTATCTGAAATGTTAATTGGGGCCTGGGTAAATAGCTAATCATGTTTATTTGCTCAAATCTTGTCTAATCTGTGAGAAAATTGCATGAAACGTAAAGCAGTGCCACATAATTTTTAATTGTGCAGCCGGACACATTTTTGTGTGGTCCGCAGATATTAGAGTTAGGGTAAAATTGGTGCTTGAAATGTGCGGACCGCACCCACAATTATGCGGTCTACAGTGAAATTATGCAGTCCGCAATAAAATTGTGTGGTCCGAACTGCTGAATGATCAGAGAACCCAGTAGTCTGAACCTGGGGCTATGCGGCCGCACCCAAAATTATGCGGTTCGTACTTTTGGTTGTGCGGCCGCACTGTGAAATTGTGTGGTCCGCACTCTGCTGTCTGTGTCCGCACTAACTTTTGTGCGGTCCACACTGCCTCTTCTGATTCTGCTTTACTGCAACTATCAAGCATGCATATGTATACACTATGAGCTTCAATTCTAACTGATTCCTATTGTTATGTGGTGCAAACAATGATTAGATCCTGTGGCAGAGGTGATACATCAAAAGGGAGGGGTGAGCGCTCCCAGGGCCGAGGTAAGAGTAACCTACTACTTGCCATTCAGAGAGCCATAAGCAAGAAAGCAACTGCCAACAGAGTTCATGAACCCTCCGACACCAGTGAATATGCCCTGTCTGGGGAAGATTCAGAAGGCAACTCTCTACAAGCACAACCAGATGCCCAATCATAGCAATTCAAACGAGATACCAATTCCGTGATGAATCCTCCACCTCAGCTAGTTCTTCCTAGGGTTCAGATGCTGGTAGCCAGGGTTTAGAGCCCTCCTCTACACACTCTCCTCCAGCACCAATCAATGTAGATGATGATGATGATGTCTCGGATGATGGGAGAGGAGGTGACACTCGAGTGGGCGGCCTTGAGAGGTCATGGAGAAGAAAGATGTGGGAAGACAGATTCGTCAGCTTGATTGCCTTCAACAGGTTCAGAGAGTGGTATCCCCAGAGATCGCTCACACTTGAGCGACTGTTTCTTGATGAAGGATTTGGACATTCACAATCCAAATGTTCTTAGATAGTTCCAGGAGCGAAAGGGATGGAAATGGTTCACCCAAAGTGTCATCGACGCAAATGAGCACTTAGTTAAAGAATTTTGTGCCAATGTGGCTCACATAAAGAAGGGTACCAAGATAACGAAGGTGAGAAATGTGAAAATCCGATTTGACTCATGTGCTTTGAACTTATATGTGGGATTTGAAGAAGTGGAGGCAATCCAATACTTGGAAAAACATACTTTGGGTGATGCAACTCGCCCGTGGTTAGTAGAGATTTTGGCTGCTCGAGGACCAACACATCCATGGCTCACAATAGGGGTCCCCATAATCCAGGCCACCCTAAATTTGAAGCCAAAGGGTGGCACAAATTTGTATGCAGCCGCATTGATCCGTGCTTAAATGAGAACAACCTCCCACTTCCCCGAGCAATCCTGGTGGCTTCGATATTGCTGGGTGTCCGATCAATATGGGTGCCATCATGTCAACCAACATCACATTAGCTGTCCAGAAAGATAAGAGATCACACCCATACCTGTACTTCCTCACAGAGTATTTCAATGATCAAAAGGTGGAGCCGAGGTAGTATGACACAAAAGTAAAGGCCAAGAAGCCTTTCTCATGGTACCACCTACAGGATGCTGACAACCCGAAGTTCAAGGGAAAGGCAACTACCTCCGCTGGCCAGTCTGAGGAGCCAACGATAGTAGTTACTGATTCAGCTGCTGAGCCTTCCACAGATGCTATGCCTTCTACAGCAGCGATGCCACCACCTTCTTTTTCTATACCATCATCTCCATTACTAGTGCCAGCTTCATCCACTTATCCACAAACTACGCTGCGAGTCTCCCACACAATGGCGAGTCTCAGTAACTGGATGCATCACAGTCCTCTGCCCCAGCAGCACCACCGGTACCTCCGCCAATGGAGGAAACATTGAAGAATATTGACCATTATGGAGACTTTGGTGGCGCATGGGGAGGTCATTGAGGAGTTGGGAAAGAAAGAAAAGAAGATACGGAAGTCTCAGGCGTCAAAGAAGTCAGTGGAGAGGTTGAGAAAAGAGATTGCCAAGATTGCATCTGCCGGAGATCTACCATTGGACATGCTTATGGAGCAAGCAGTCCTAGCAGCACATGCAGCACCAGCAGTACTCGAGGCATCAGAGGCAGCAGCCGGCCAGTCTGAGGAGCCGGATGCTACTGTCCACACTGCTGAGGAGACGATCCAGATGCTCAGCAACCCTATTGTCCCTCAGCCAGGTGATGGTGAGAGACAACTAGAGGAGACCGAGGGTGTTGCGAATACCATGCAGACTGAGACCACATAGGGAGTTCTCTTAACTCTCTACCCTTCCCTATTCTTATTTTTCTTAGGCGTTAGGGACAATGTTTATTTCATTCGGGGGTGGTCTATTTTGATTAATTGACATTGATATTGGCATGTAATAACTTTTATAATATTTTTCTATTATCTTTATTTTCTCTTTGGTATGTATATATTCTTCCCTTTTGTTTGATGTATATATTTATTTTCCCTTATGTATATATTCGTTTTACTTCAGTTTGTATATTTATTTATCTTACTTTCTGTAGTTTATTTCGTAGCTTCTTTAGTTTGTCTTTCTTAGTAGTATAAATTCTTATTTACTGTGGTAGTTTCTTTTGGATTTGTTAGCTTCTTTTTACGTTTGAGTGAACAACAAGACTTTGGTTTTCTTAATTCCACAGTTCTTTCCAAAGGTGGATTTTGTGTGAACCGGGTGGCTCTTCCCAATGATGGATGGCGTAACAACCTTCTTAAGGGATTGAGTCCGTTTCCTTTTCTTGTTTAGGAAAAATAGTAGTAATGAATAAAAGGGTCTCAAGCAAGCTTCACTTGGTACCAACACATTTACCTACGACCTTATGGTTAAAAACAAGTTTTGGTAAAGAAATAGCTCTTGTTAGTGACCTTGTGAATCTTGTGTTGACTTAGGCAATCATCGGGTGGTTTAGTTGAACCATTAGTGATTTGCAATATTGAATGCGGTTGTTGTGAGCCCTCGACTCCTTTCTCTTTAACAATCCGGTTGTGTGATAGGTGAGTTATTTTGTTACAACTCCAAGTACCCGTGCGAATGGTCTAGAACTTGCCCCGAATGGATTTCTAGGCGAAATTCTAAGTTAGCTTGACTTGAGAAGTGATTTTAGGCCCTCCTTGGACTGTTTTGAAATCTTCCATGACCCACCAATGATATCATCCTTAGTAAATCCTTTTGAGCCTAAAGCCTTTCTATGTAATAACCACATTACAAGCCTTTAACCGTTTATAGTGATTCTCTCTTGGCACCCGACTTTTCTTTAGTACTCATGTGATTCAAATGGCAAAACCATAAGTTTGGGGGAGATACAAGGATTTTAAAGATGGTTTCAAGGAAAAAAAAGACAAAATAAATGAAGAATAGGAAAAGGAAAAGAAAAAGAAAGTAAGAACAAAGAAAAACTCAAAAAGAAATTGAATAATGTTAAAGGGTTGAAAAGATGCAAAAGAACGAAAAAGTGCAAAGCATGGAGAAAGCAAAGAAGGAAAATGTGAATAGCATGAAAAATAAAGAGTGATGTCAGGTATCTCTAATCCCCCTAAGGGAAAAGAAAATGACTCAAAAAGTCGAAAAAGTATGATCCAACAAGAGAATATGAAGTGCTAAAAGAAAGATGAACCGATTCCCATCCGATATTACCCTCCTTAATCCAAAAGCCTTCATTACATGCCGAAAAAGCCTTACGTGATTTCAAGCCGAACAAACTTACATTAGTGGTGATCTACATGAGGGGAAAGCATATGGTACTTAGAGCCGGGCTTGTGACATTCTTTTGAGAGTGATGAGCGAGTCTTCCTCGAGTCATTGTTTTGAATTCTTCATTCGTGAGTGAGATGATCTCCCAGAGAGTATAGGAGGAGAAGTTTGGGATCCACAACGAATTTCATGAAAGTGCGAGCTTCCTTGATGAACAAAGTCAACCCTTGATGCTCAAGTGTCACATTAGAGCCATTTTTGCTTCAACATTCAAATCATAGGCTTGTTAATGATTCATGAGTGTGTGGGTAATGTTTGGTCCCAATTGATTTGTATTCAACTCAACTTAGGCCAGCTGAAATATCTTTTTTTTTCTAGTGGAGTTGGGAATTGCCTTAATTGCTTGAGGACAGGCAAAAGCTTAAGTTTGGGGGAGTCGATAAGTAGGGATTTTGACCACTTATTGGTCTCTTTTACTTTCGTTTTAGACAAAAATTGCTTAAAGTTACTCCCGAAAACTAATGAAATGTGTTGCTTGCAGGAATGATAGAACATGAGCTATCGAGATGAAAATCAACTCAAGAATGAGTAATTTTGGATAAGGACAAAAACAAGGCTAAAAGGGCATTGTGTGGGCATCCCAATATTGAGTGTGGCCGTAGACCATGAAGAAGACCTACGACAATAAATGACATGCAAAGTGCGGACGCATAATGCTGGTGCAACCGCAAAAGAAAAAGTTCAGAGTGATGGGATTTTAAGTTCAAGAAGAAATGCGGACTGCACCATTTTTTTTCGGTCACATAATCAAGAGCGTTGTCGCACTCATTTTTATGCAGTCCGCAAAAGTCTCACACAGACAAAGCCCAAGACCAAGAAGTGTGGACTGCACTATAACTGTGCGGCAGCAGAAGCAAGAGTGCGGCCGCACTCATAAAACTGCGGTCATGAAGGAGTGTGGCCGCAATCCAGAATTGTGCGGCCGCAAAACTGGAACCTGTCAAGCCAAGTCTCAATGTGCGGACCACACACAGAATTGTGTGGCCGCACAAGCTCCGCAGGGGCAATTTTGTCAGATATTTTTAGCTTAGTATAAATAGAACTTTTTGTCATTTTTAGGTCAAGTTTTGTTTTGGAGAGCACCTGAGCCGTTTTATTTATTGTTTTGAGTAATTTCGTACTGGATTAGCTTCTCAACATTAGAATTTCCTTCCATAGTTTATTATGAGTAGCTAAACCCTTAGCTAGGGTTGTGACCCAACCCTAGTATGGGTACTTAATGGGTTATTGATAATGGGTTTGGGCACATGCTCAGGTTTTGGGATGAAAGATTTAACCTCAAAAGGGTTTAAAACTTCATCGAGATTTTTTTGACCATCCAATTGCAGACCCAAGTCCGTACAGAGTCCTGGCCCCATTGTCTTTTTTTTTGGGCCTGGGCTTTTTGGTCTGTTAGGGCTTCATCCCTGGTCGTCATTTCCCCCAAGTCCCCAAGGATGGAAAACTTACCTGTCTCCCGCGTTACATGGCCATTCTCCCGTCCATCAACCTACTCAACCATGTGTTCTTCTCTTGGTTGATAGTATGCTCTTGCTTTCCTTCTGGTCCGTCTTGGGAACTCTACTATAATCCATTCGCTACCTCCCTTCAATTGTTGTTCTGTCGTGGATGATTCCAGCTTCTCTATTGGTTCTAGGGTTCCTATAGCTGTACACTTCCCCGTTGTGTGGCCTATCTTTCCACACCCCTTACACATGATTCCCTCCCCCTTGTATTCAATTTGTTGTCTATGCTCTCCAATTACGACAGAGATTCTAAGTGGAATGTCTACAGGAACTTGAATGCAAATCCTTGCATACCTACCTCTAAGTGTGGCAGATCTGGAAGTATCGATCTTCAATAATTTTCCCATTTTTCCTACTACTATTTCTAGAATCTCCTTATCGTAAAACTCGATGGGTAATCGGGGTAGTCTGATGTCATGCCCCGAACCTGGGGAGGCGTGGCTGTCACCCGGTGTTGTGCAGGCCTAAGCGAACCACTCTGTAAATCATGATAGTTCAATCAAAACTAGAACATACATAGGTCAAGTTAGTTTGACTCATTACTATTGTAACTATCATGGACCAACATGGCTACAACTCGTAATGCATAACTATAAGTGGGCAACACTGTATCAATAAACTATCGTTCTTAAAACATGAATACATATGGGCCGCCAAGGCCTCTGACATACTGTGGAAATAAACCACTGTCTACAAAGCCTCTAAGTTTGTTTGAAATCAAATGGGACAGGGTACTAGCCTACCCATAAGTTTGTAGAAAAATTCTGACCCGATGACTCATAGACTCGGCTGCACTCCGAATGAGGTGGAGCCTTACCGATCCTTCGCTGAAGCCAATCTCATCAAACTGATTATCTATACCTGCATGCATTAATGCAGCGTCCCCAACACAAGGACATCAGTACGAATAATGTACTGATTATGTAAGGCAGAACCGAAACATAACCATAAGTCAACATTAATTAAAGACATATAAGAATCAACCTGAATCTCTGAAGTGCCATCGTATATGCATACTTATCATACTTACATATACATAATGCTTCTAATTGAGACTATAATCCATATGTATGATGCATGAATGCCCAACTGATCAGTGGTAACTGCCTGACCGGCCTCCGCACGGTGGTGAATGTATGACTGCCCAACTGGTGGTAAATAATGATACATAACTGCCCAACTGGTGGTAACTTCCCGACCGGCCGTAACCTGGTGGTAATAAATGTCTATTCAACCGGCCATATCACGATGGTAAATGAATCTGCATGACTGCCCAACCGGCGATAGAACGGTGGTAAATATGTAACTGCCCAACCGGCCGTAGCACGATGGTACATATGTAACTACCAAACCGGTCGTAGCTCGATGGTAAATGCATGACTGTCCGACCCACCGTAGCTCGGTGGTAAATGCATATGCATGAAGATGCATGTATTATTATATTATAAACATTAACATCTTTATCAAATACCTCAACAGGGCACTAGATATCTACTTAGAAATGCTTGAATATCACTTTACGGGAATGAATAATGTAGACATCCTTAACTGCTAAGAGTAGAAACACTTACGAAATGGAATTATGTTTATGTATCGTTACGTGGATCATGCCAAAAGAAAAAAAGAATAGCCTTAACATACCTGAGCCGGTTCTCCGGACAATCCCTCTAACACACGACAATCGTGACAAAACACGTGACGGCAAGACCGGAGTAGGAAAAATCCAGGTTGCACTGCCAAGATACGGGTCCAAGGATTTCTCTTGCTCATTGATTTACTCAGATAAAGAATAGAAGTGAGTATCATCACCGCCTCAGTTTCTTTTCCTTTCTTTGGTGAGGATTTGCAGAGACGAATTTCGTACAACTCCAAAACTAAATGATTTGAATCAAAAAATTCACATGGTGTGAATTATTTTTCCTTGAGATTTTTCTTTTAAGAGAAAATCCATCATAACAACATAACATTATGTAACTCTTTGGTTTACAGTTTAAAGGACAATCAAAGTTTTGTACATCAATCAACGATGAAGAATAACAATGGAAGTTATACATATCACCTTATCAAAGTGATTAAATAGTCACTCGGTGGATCATATGTTACTGACACGTTGAATTCTTATCCAAATATATTAATTAATTAATTAGGTAATATCCCTCTATCCGGTAATTAATCAATTACCCGCATAATTAAGAATTGTCTCAAATTACTTAAAATTCTACTTATTTTTAATACACTTTATACATCCTACTATCATGTTCATGTGGTACCATATAAAATAAATAAATATACTATTATTTCATTAAAACATCCATGTAATAATACATATATTTTCTCAACTTATAATTTTTCTAATCTCATATAAAGGGTAAACATTCTCGTACACTTAACTCTTAAAATGGTAAAAAGATAACCTTTTTTTCTTGTGAATTTTTTTNTATATATATATATATATATATATATATATATATATATATATATATATATATATGTTACGACCCAAATTCCCAACCTTAGGGATCGTGATGGTGCCTAACACTACACTTGCTAGGCAAGCCAATGTTAGAGTTTGCTTAACTATTTCCTTTAATTAATCCTTTAAACAGGATAAAACAATTTTAATTTAATACTTAATCTAATGGTTTTAAATGAATAATTCACAATATATAAAAAAATAAACGATTAACTACAGCGAGCCACAGACTAGTTATATAGATAAATCCAAAAACTACCACAAAGTCTGGTGGTACAATTCACGAACTACTAAAGAATACTACAAATACTTGGCTGAAAGAAATAATGTAATTGTTCTGAATATAATAAAACAACGTTTATGAAATAGGAGAAGACTCTCGGGATCTGCGAACGCCGGCAGATATACCTCGTGTCTCCAAATAAATGAATAGCCGCTCTAAATATCTCTACAGCTGGCCGGTACCTGGATCTGCACAAAAGAGTGCAGAGTGTAGTATCAGTACAACCGACCCCATGTACTGAGTAAGTGCCGAGCCTAACCTCGACGAAGTAGTGACGAGGCTCGCTGGGAGGTATGGTTGGCATGTAAATACCCACGGTAGGTGAAGCTTTTGTTCTTGCTTCTTTCCTTACTCGACTCTCTTCTTTCTTTGTCGCTTAACTTTTTCCCTTTTGATAGGGTTCTCTGCTTGTGGGGTGTCTGCTTCATCTATCCCGAAGATGTCTTTGGCTCAGGCCCAAGAGAGTATTGTTGGTCCGTCTTCATCGAAGAGGAAGATTGGTAAATCTCGTTCCATAGAAGAAGAAGAAGAGGGTGCTTTAGTACACAGGCCACGGAGAAGGAGGGTGGTTTCAGATGAAGAGTTTACACCCATGAACTTGCCTTCCGTGTATGTGGTTGAGCCCACCTTTGAAGATGTTTCGCATTCCCCCATTCATAATTCTGTAGATTACCTGTTCCATGAACATTTTTACCTTGCTCCTAACGATGTCCCTTTGGCCGTTGTCTTTCTTGCTTCTTTAAAAGAAGCTGTCTCATCTGCTCCTTTGGCTATTATGACTTCTGTTGTTAATTTTCCTATGGCTTCCTCAACTCTTCAACCCTCCGTGCCTGCTGCTTTGCCCGTGGCTTCTCCAGCTCCTCAATCCTCCGTGCCTGTTTCTGCTTCATCTTTGCCTGCTCCCATGCCTTCCGCTAGGGAAGTAGGGTCTTCCAGCAGAGAGATGCGGCAGGTGGTAATAGTGGTTCCAACTGAGGGGAATCTTTTCAAGAAAACGGGTGAGCCCGAAGTGTGGCTCAAGCCTTTGATAGGTCCCACTGAGAAGTCCAAGCTAGACAACCATAGTGCTCTTACATGGGCCAATGAAGTAGTGCATACCTATTTGAAGGTATGATGCATGTTATCCTCTTTCATTTTCGTATATGAAATTTGTCATATATGATTGGTTTATTTATTGTAGATTAATCTTATAGGCATGGAGCTTATGAAGAAGATCTCAAATACGGATCAGGAGACAAAAGAGTTGCAGGCCAATGCTGTTAATTGGAAGGCACAGTATGATAGCCTAAGGATTGAAATGGATGCCTTAGAAGAGGAAAGGATTACCTTGAAGCAGCAGATGAGGCTCATGGAGGAAGAACTGGCAGTAGAGAGGGCTTCTTCCAGTCAGGTTGATAAAGACAAGAGTGTTCTGGAGTCCTCATTTGCTAAGCAGTTGTCAGGCGCCTCAGAGGAGATTAGATACTTGAAAAACTTGTTGGGGAAGAAGGAGGAATACTCAGACGAGCTCGTGCAATCACTCACTCGTACTCAAGAGGACCTTCGTAAGGCTTAGATAAAGTTCAAACTCTGGAGGAGTCGATTGTACCGTTCAGGGCCGCCCATGAAGCTGCTGAAGCGGAGAAGGACGGATTGATAGCTGAGATTCAAGTGTGGGCAAGGGATTATGAAGATCTTGAAGAGGTGGCTGTTGTTGATGTGAGCTGGGCGTATATGGATTCTCGCCTTGACACATTGACGGAAATGAGTCAAGAGGGTTTTGACCTTAGTGTTGAAATAGCTAAACCTAAGGAAGCCATGGAGAAGGCTCAACAAGGTCATAACCTCTCTTCACCTGATGGTGAGACTCCAGCTGCTCGTTCCTCTTCATCCCTAGTAGCTCCTGCTCCTTCTGCCAGTGAAGCCAACCCCCCTCCTGAAGAAGTTTAGTTGGTTCACCCCCTTTTTTATCTTTGTCTCAATTGGTGGTTACCCCCAGTCCCATCGGGGATATATTTGGATCTCTTTAAAGTCCACAAATGACAACTTAGGGGAACCTCAATGTATAAAAATTCTATACGGCTAAGTATAAGTTAATACTTAGTTTTTACTTAGCCATTTTAATATATTAATTCTAGTATGACTTTTGTTGAGTTTCTGTTTCACTCTTGAAGTCTTTGCATGCTTTATTTTTTGAGGTTTTTCTTTTTACCTCTAATTTTTTGCATGAGGATGCTGTAATCACTCGTACCTTTTCATAATAGGTACGGTGTTTGTGAGACTTCTTTTAGTAGGCTTCATTTATGAAAGAGGGCACTTTATGATTGACATGAAGAAGACGTCTCAACTTCATGATAATGCAATAGAGTATAGGAATTTTACACATGTTTAAGAATGTTTCCAAGGAAAGTTTTTGTTTGAACTTCCACGACATTTTACATGTGTTTGATTATCGTCTAAAACTCATGTTGCAACTATTTTTGTTTAACAGATTTGATATACCCATGTATTTCGTAACTGTTTGTCATAGGTAACATTTTTTCGATATTAATACAAGGGAACGACTGTTTTTCACTAGTAACAATTTTCATAAAGATTGGGGTTTCTACCCGCAACTGTTTTTATTGATAATAGTTCTATAATAAGAACGATGAAAATGTTTTTTCATCTGTAACTATTTTATGTGACAACAATTTTCTGAACAAATACATGGATTTTGATCTTTCATTCGTAACTGTTTTATTTGATAACAGTTTTTTGAGTAAGTACAAATGATGATGATCTTTTACCCCTAACTATTTTTGTTACACCAGTTTTGAATAAGTATACATTTGTTCCTCGTGACTAATATTTTTCCTTTTAGCCTGAACATGTTCGAGGGTTTGTTTTTTGCATTTTTGCATTAGGCTTTGTATTTGGATGAATCTTTTGATCTCTTTCGATTCTGCTCGTATCACTTGTCTTTTTTGGTAGATTGGTCTTCAGGCTCGAGCTTTTGACTTTCTGATAGTCTTCTTTGCTTCGTCTTAGCCTTCCATACTATATAGTCCCCCAAGTGTTTGATCTTTGAAGAATGAGATCTCGAGCACTTGATTTTTCCTTCCCTGTGGTCCTTTTCCTGAAAAGGAAAAACATTTCGGACTCGAAGGTATATAGTTTTTTAGATGATGACTGCTTAACCCTTTAAAAAGTTCATCAGAAAGTGTAACCCTAGACCAGGAATTGTGTTATTTCCTCGCGTCTTTGTAGGTATAATATCATTATCTGGTGATGGGTTATCTTTATGCCTATCATCTAAAAAATTTTGTAAAATTTTTAAATGTTCAAAATAAAATCGAACGTGTGATACCTGGCCAGGGGTATTTATTTTCCTTAGAAGTAATACTTCTTTAGGTGGATGGTGTTCCAGCTTGTTGGTAGAACTCTGCCGTCCATAGCTTCCAACTCATAGGCGCCCTTCCCAGCTATGCCTCGGATTTTGTAGGGTCCTTCCCAGTTTCGATTTAGCTTTCCTGCGTCTGCTTCTTTCGTTTATTGAAAGAATTTTTTGAGGACGAAATCCCCAATCTTGAAGTACCTGAGATGAGCTTTACGGTTGTAATAACGCTCTATGATTTGTTTTTGAGCTTCCATCTGTATCAGTGCTGCTTCTCTCTGTGGTTCGAGCAGGTCCAGATTGGTCCTCAATTCGTCGTTGTTTGCTTCCTCCATGGCTGTTGAGATTCTTATGCTTGGTTCGCCAGTCTCCACATGTATTAAGGCTTCTAAGCCATAGACAAGTGCGAACGGGGTTTCTCCCGTGGATGTTTTTGAAGTTGTTCTGTATACCCATAGTACCGCTGTTAACTCATCAGGCCAGTTTCCTTTGGCTTTATCCAGCCGCTTTTTTAGGTTGTTGATGATGACCTTATTCGTTGACTCAGCTTGACTATTATCTACGGGGTGGTATGGCGTTGAAGTGATCCGTTTGATTTGCCAGCTTTCGAAGAATTATGTGATTTGCGAGCCTATGAATTGTGGGCCATTATCGCACACGATCTTCTTTGGTATTTCAAAGCAGCATATTATGTTTCGCCATAAGAAGATTTTAACTTCCTTTTCTCGCACTTGTTTGAACGCTTCTGCGTCTACCCATTTTGTAAAATAGTCGGTTAGCATGAGCAAAAAATGTACCTGTCTTTTAGTTGTGGGAAGAGGTCCCACTATGTCCATCCCCCATTTCATGAAAGGCCATGGGGATATTATTGAATGCAATAATTCCGTTGGTCGATGAATGTTATTGGCAAACCTTTGGCACCTGTCACATTTGGATATGAAGTTCTCGGCTTATTCTTCCATCTCAGGGCAATAGTATCCAACTCTGATTAGGGTTTTCCCTAAGGACCTCGCCCCTGAGTGATTTCCACAGTGTCCTTCGTGGACTTATTTCATCACAAATTCCATTTGGTTAGGTCCAAGGCATTTAGCTAAGGGTCCTCAAAAAATTTTGCGATAAAGCGAGTTACGAATAAGGCAGTACCGTGCAGCTTTGCGGCGAAGTGCTTGAGCTGTTTTCCTGTCTTCAGGTACGGTGCCATTCTGCAAATAATTAAGAATTTCGTTTCTCCAGTCCCAGGTTAAGTTGTTGAAAGTTACCTCATTCCTGTCCTGGTCGATCATTGAGTGGAATAGTTGGACGACAATTGCATTGTCTTTGTTTGTTACTTCTATGACTGCTGCGAGGTTAGCTAATGCATCTGCTTTTGCATTTTCCTCTCTAGGTTTGCAATACCTTCCATGTTTTGAATTGTCTCACAAGCTCTCGTGATTTTTCAAGATACTGTTGCATTCGAGTCTGTCGAGCGATGTAAGTCCCCTGTATCTGATTTACTACCAGTTGGGAGTCGCTTTTGATCATGATTTGATCGATTGAGAGCTCTCGTGCGAGTTCAAGCCCTGCAATAACAACTTCGTATCTGCTTCATTGTTAGTTATAGGATAACACTTGATAGCTTGCCATGTCTGTGAGCATGTGATTTTTCACCCACTATATACTCATACAAAATTCAATAAAAATAAATTAATTTCACAAATTTTTGTTGAATTTTAGTGTTAGTTGTGAATTATTTTTGCATTGCATATTTATAATTCATCATTTAAAGTTATTTAAATTTGCGTAATTAGGAGCATCATTATTATCAAGGAATTATATATTAATTGAATAAAATAACAAACGGATGATGATTGTTTGATGTAATGTAGTTGTAATAACTAATTACTAAATTTAGTAAGTTTTCCGAACAAATTGTGAAAATTGATTTCTTTTAAAATATATGAGTGTCAAATTAATTGTTTTAACCTTAATTTATTTACCAATTAATCTATAATTAGACTAAGTTAGAATTAATTAATACATTTTGTGGAATTTTTAAGTTAATTTAAATTAATTGAGTAGTTTAGATTAGTTTTAAAAAAAAGAAATAAATCGGACCTCGACTATAATTACCCAGGCACAATCCCTATCTCTATACACTCAAACGACCCATCCCAAATCCCATAGCCCACCGGCCTTCCCCTACACTACCCAAACGACCCCGTTTCACCCCAGAAGTGATCCCAGCTGTTGATCAAAACAAATCAAACGGCTGGGAACTCCCAACCCTCCACTATAAGACTGTCCAAACGCTCACCCNCCCCCCCCAATTCCATCCAAGACTAACCCCCAAACCCTAGAGCCCCCCTCCCCATCCACTTCGTCTCTCTCTCTCTCTACTGTTAAGAAACCCTAGCCACCCTAGGTTTCCGCCACCCGGAAATTGCTACCAGTAGCGGACCCCCTCCAATCGACCCCAACTTTTGACCAGATAATCCCCATGGCCTCCTTAATCACCTCCCATTATCAATCTCACCAAAAACCCATTCAATCTTACCCAATTTAAAATATGAAAAACCCGAAACCCTAACCTTTTTTTCTCTACAAGTCGACTCAAAGATTTTTAATGGCTCTAACCTACACGGATCGATAGCTCTCAACGAGGACTATTGATTTCTGTGGGTTTGAGTCATTTTCAAACCCTCCGGAGTCAGGCCAAGGTCCGGCAACCTTCGATTTTTCCGGCCAAGTCCCTTAAACGGGTATCTCCCCTCCTCTCACTACCTCTATGATATGTTACAACAAAAACAAAATCGTGTTTAAATCACTGATTCTTTTGATTTTTGTTTTTCTGTTTTGTATTATTACTTTGTTTTTGTTCTGTTCTTAAAGCTATGAATCGTTCTGGTTAGGTTCATATTTTTCTTTCTTTGTTCTCTCGTTATTCATGAATTAGTATCGACGATTCTATTTGTTTAATGCTGCCCAATAATTAGCAATAATGTTTCTTGACAATCATGTCTATTTGTCAGCTGGATTCATCATTATGTGCATTATGTCTTCAATCTACTGCCTTGTATTGATTAATTGATTTGTCAATATACCATTTTACTGAGCATGTCAGCCTGTAGAATCTACTATTCTTTTCCTTAGTCATGAGTATTTATATTGATTAATTGCTTAGTGATCCATTTGATCGATTAATTAGGCTAATACCTAGTTCTAAACCAGTGTATGGTTATGGTTTAGCCTAGATTTATCAATACTAATTTAGTTAGCAATTCCTATAATCACTTGTTTAATAGGTTAACCTAGTCTAATAGTCTCTCAAGTAGTTAACTAAATCCTAAAAGTTGTCTAAGATAGTTAGTTCAGGATTAAATAACTAAAACAAATTAGTTAACCTAGACTTAATAGTTAGTCAAGTTTTTGATTTTGGGTAATCGAGTTGAATTAACCAAATTGAATCAGTTAACTTAGGTTAAGGAGTTAAGCTGATTGACTTGCATTAATTAACAAGCTAAACCTAGTTGATTAATAGGAACTTAGTCAATTAAATATAACTAGTTTGACTAGACCATAATTAAGAACAACTAATAGTTTGACTAAAGAACCTAACTAGTGTTAGTTAACTATAGTTAAATGATAACCCAAGTAAGTCACCCTGGTAACCCCATGGTAAATAAAGGAACTTCAAGGGGTATATTAGGTAATGTAGACTTAGGAAATCAGAATTTTAAGGGTAAAAAGGCCTTTTTATGGGTAGGAAAGTTCTAAAATAGGGGAAGTTGTCCCAAAGATAATGTTGACAGCTGCCCTAGATACTATTTAGTATTGTTTTTCAGCTTTTGGATAGGGAATATTCCAAATAATATCCCATTACCAAATATCCTATAAATAGACCCTCTTTCTAGAGATGGGGGGGGGGGGTTCCTTTTTTTTCACTCTCTCTTAAAGGGTATAAAATATGTAATTAAGAAAGGCATTAGAGTGAGGAATCTGTACCTTTGAATGGCCAGATTCATCCTCTAAAATGCCTAAATAAGAAATCCTCTATATGGTTTGGAATTATGTTAATTTAGAACTAGGGTAGATGAATCTGACTTCCTAGTAGTCAAATTCACCCATTGATAGTGCATAAACAGTAGTTTAGCTTTGCTGGAAATTATCCTTCAAAGGATATAAGTGTGTAATGAGAATGAGCTTTAGGAAAGTGAATCTGAAGTCACAAAATAGTCGGATTCACTCCTCAAAATGCCCATAGTAGTCAAAGTATTTGAATAAATGCTTGGTAAAATTTGTTGCATAACATAAAGATGACTATTAAGAGTCTAAACAAAGTGATATCATTGGATTTGAATCGAACCCTTTCTATGGTTAGGTTCAGTCCATAAAAAGGCATGCGCGTTTTTTGTTCTCCTATGACATCATTAAGGTTGAATCTAACTTCCTTTTATGGCTAGATTCATCTCACAAATGCCCAACGGTCCGTCGGTAATACTGTCCAAGTACTCAAACTTTGGACTTATAATTTTAGATTAACATTGAAAATGCAGGTTTAAGTCTTTGAAGGACATGTTGCTGGCTTGCACAAGAGCAGCAACTAGTTTTGTTTTCCCTTATTTATTTTTTCTATTAGTAAAATTGGTATTATTATGGTTTAGGAGTAATGTAATAACATATCTATAGTCTTCTATACACATTTCACCTTTTCAGTTGTAAATATGGACTGAACTATATAAAATTTATGATCAGTTGTATTTTTCTTAAATCTGAAACATTTATTACTATAGTAGTGGCCAGACCTGCTAAGGTCACCCGAACTGGTCCAGACTCGTGAGCATGGCCCAATTGAGCCTGATAGTGTCTGAATTTCAGGCTATGGGGCCTGGAATGTTAGACCCATAAACTATGATAAACAATCTATAACCAATTCTTTTCTCTTCTGTTGTCAATTAGCATGAAGAGTATTTCATTTACGAAATCCACTGTAAATTTATCACTACTGAACAAAAATGGGTTTCACATCGATTATCAAAATATAGAATCTAAAATCTGGGTCTTTTCTTAGAATGTCCGCTCTAAATAAAAGCAACCATGGCTTAGTTCGATTTTTAAGGCTGTTCTGTCACAAGATTTAAGACAAAGTTCCATGTTGGATCCATGAGCTATGTATAAATGCTCTTGTTTAGTATATAGGAGTAGATCAAATGGTAAAGAAATCTTGTACATGTAACATTATATTCACAATTCAAATTTGCCTTATTTATTACCATATAGATGCGAGATGTGTTAGCATGTTTGTTCTTTATTGTTTAGCTATTTGATTTCGAATCATGTCCAAATGACCTACTTAGGATGGCCTAAAGGGATACAATTTGGGGCTTAAATGTGGCCATAGCCCAAAACATCTTATCTTTAGGCTATTGAACATTATTTTAGGTAATCCTTAGGTAGAATGAACACCTTTACTTTGAAACTTGACAAAAATTGATCATAACCTCAAAATCACAATAAACTACACTCGGGAGTGACAACTCATGCCCCTGACCCTTAACTCTAAACAACTAATAAAAATGCACATAGCAATCACATGTGCATTTCATGTGACGCTTTTTCCATGTGCTCAAAAACAACAAGTGTACGCAATTGTAACTTGTTTAAGATAAATCCATAAACGTCCTAATCGATCTTAAAACTAAAACGCTCTTCCAAAAAATAGAAAAAATAAAGAATGATCGAACATTGCCTAAAATAGGCACTATAAAACCGTCATGACCATAGTCTTGACCACGTAATCTACACTCGGGTGCGACAACTCATATCCCCGTATTTAACTTCAAACTATACTAAAAATCTTATGTTGTAATTGCAGGTGCATTTCATGTGACGTAGTTATAATGTCTCCAAAAACAAATCAGTGCACGCCATCGTGACTTGTTTCAAGATAAATCCATAAATATTAAAAGCGGCTAAAAATTGAAAAAGGCTAAAAGCACAATAGGTTTAAAACATGTAACTAATCAGATAATTTAGGCCAAATATTAATAGGTAAGCAACAGTGCTAGAACCACGGAACTCGAGAATGCCTAACACCTTCTCCCGGGTTAACAAAATTCCTTACTCGGATTTCAAGTCGCAGACAAATTAAAACAGAGTCAAAATTACCCCGGTTTGGGATGTTAAAATAAAACGGTGTCCCGGAGCATCATCAAAAATCTGGGTGACGACTTTGAAAACTAAAAATAAATCCCAAATCCGAATAATGTCACTTAAAGTGGAAAAACTCCCCTATTACCCTTCATTAATATGAGGGGTAGTGCAAAAGGAGGTGTGACAACTCTGGCGACTCTGCTGGGGATCGAACCCTGAATCTCTGGTTCAGGGTTCAACAATTCGAGCTTATATATCTATTATGTTTTGGCTTTTATTGTCTGATTTTATGTGTTTAAACCTGACGTGCTAATTTCCATATTTACCGCTTTGATATTTATCTGAAGTGGATATAAACTGTGTTGAAACCCCTGTTCCCTTTGAGTCTTCTNTAATCACAAGACTCAAACCCCCCCCCGGCTCGAGCTTTCCGCTCAGGTAAGCCTTTTCTAGAACAAAACCACATGATTCAAACCTAGAATAACAAAACCTCATGTCGGATCCCTAGTAGGAACGCTTATTTGCATCATGTGCATTTGATTAGGGGACTCAACACAGGGGTTGGGTCCGTCTAGGATAGGTGTACCCAAAATGAAAGACTATCCTGATGCATCTCACTGCTACGTATGCATTTATTTGTTTCGGCTTGTGTGTTGACCAGCTAAAAAAAACGAACATAAAAACCAAGAGTGAGGTAGAGTAGAAAATTCACCTTGTTGAAAATCCCCGTATTTGAAATATCCCAAAACTCTGTCAAAATTTTCTGAGAAACGAAGAAGGAAAATAATATTCGAAAACAAAGTGATTAGGTATTTATTTTTTAACCAATCAAGATTTTCCCGAACTGCGCGTTGTTTGATTCTCATCGGTGTGGGATACGTAGGCAACCCTCATCGGGTCCAACTTTATTTTTCAAAATCAAAGGATATAGTCCTAAATAAAATTAGGTGATGCCATTATAGCCTGATTGCTCAAGTGAGGCACCGAAAGGTTGTTTTTTGCAAAAGTGGCCGCCTGTGGTTTGTCTTTAAATTTCGACCAAATGTGGAAACACAGCCTTAAAAAAACTTCCTACCCTAAGTATCGAAGGGCCGTATTCGCAATAATGGTCCATTACAAAAACCCTGTGCAAAATTTTAATCAAAACGAATGTGCAGGATGAAGACAGTTGAAAACATTCCCTTCAGGGCAGTCGAGGAAATCCCTTTAGGACTCCATATGTGGTGGAGCAACATGGCGGAATCTAGTAGAAAGTCTACTATGAAAGCTTTAGGCCGACTTACTGGTCTTCTAAAAATCAAGGCGAGGTTGGACATCGTCGAGGCTCCAGTACCGTTTTGGGATCCCACCCACAACGTGTTCCACTTTTCAAACTTTGAATTGACACCCACGCTAGAGGAAATAGCAGGGTATGCTTGTCTCAATGACAATCTTAGAAGTCGGTACCCAGTGGCACCCAGGGCGGTGACTCCACATAAGTTCTTGGATCTGTTGAGCATTAGTCGGGACGTCCAAGACCCAAACCTGTCCGAAGGTTTCTGCACTTTCTATTTTCTTTACAGACATTATGGAGATCCCCGAGGTTATGAGGCTGACAACACTGGTCTAACTCACAAATATAAGGCTAAATGGGAAGCCCGCTGGGGGCTAGCTTTTGTGGTAGCATTCTTGGGCACCTTGATTTTCCCAAGAAGTGACGGATGCATAGATATCGGGCTTGCGGGAATGGCAGATTTCATGATGAAAAAATCCAATGGCACACTTATACCGATGGTCTTAGACGATATTTACCGTGCTCTAACAGTTTGCCAATCTGGGGGAAAGTTCTTTGAGGGGTGCAACCTGCTTCTACAAATTTGGTTGATCGAGCACCTCTGTCAACGCCCAGGCTACATGAACTACGGCTTAACCGGTTTGAATTGCATCGAGGAACATGGTACTCGGGTAAAGGGCCACAAAATTCCTGAGGGCACGGAAGCCTGGCACTCATACTTGAGTTCATTGATTACCGACCAAATCGAGTGAACGTTCGGGTGGCTTCCTGTCAGTGAGGTTGTCAATATGTCTATGGAGGTTTGCTATCTTCTGTTAATGGGCTTGCGAAGCATTCAACCATAAGCCCCACACCGGGTCTTGCGGCAGTTGGGAAGATAACAGGGTGCTCCCCATGACGAGGACTTAAGCCAACAAGCCATTGAGTTATGCCCGAGAGCTGCATTTCCTGAAGGCAGGGTCCGTCAAATCTGGAAAGAGTGCAGGTTTTAAGAACCTTAAACTCGAGTGAGAAATTTATCTAAGGGGGAATTGGAGCCCGCCTACACTTCTTGGTACGGCATAAGAGGCAGAGAGCATCAAGAGAAAGAACGGCCCGCAAAGAGACCCCACGTGCAACAATTCCCCGAGCAAACACAAGAGCACTGGGCTTGGTTAGAAAAGGAAAATAACTACCAAGCTACCATAAGCAAGTTGGAAGCCTAGATTAGGGAAATCAAATTTGAAAACATTCTGCAAGCCGCCACAATTGAAGGGGAGAAAAATAGGTTAACCCAAGAAAATGAAGCTCTCCGGGCCCAGATACAGAAATTGAAAATGGCTGCTGAGAACCCAGAGAGAAGCAGAATTGATGAAAGGCTTATCAACAGTCTGAGGTATAAAGTTTGCAGCTATGGGAATGATCTAGACAAAGCTGAAGAAGAACTGTCCGGAGTTCGGGAAAGATTAACAAGAAGTGCAGAGGAAAGAACAGAGTTTGTCCACAGACGGAAAAGGAAATATGACCAAGAAGCCACAGACTTGAAGGAAAGGGTGGCCATCCTCGAGAATGAAATGGCCAAACAATAAAAAAGGTTCAAGGCAGACAGGGAACAATGCTATACCATGGCGGCTAAGTTGGAGGGAGGTTTGCAACAATTGCAAAAAAAAGAATCATAAGGATGCCCAGGTTCTAGAGGCTAGGTCTCAACAGATCGGGCGCTTACTCCAGGAAAAGGGCGTCATCAGACAGAGGGTCAGAGAAATGGCAAATTATATTGTTACAAAATGCCAAGAGTGTGAAGATATGACTCAGACCACCTTCTTCTCGGCAGTAATGATATTCGTCCACAAGATAATGGACGACCTACACCGCCTGCAGCAAGGTTTGCTACGTAGGCCCGTGGCAAGAACGAATGATGTCCCGCGGGCCCCTGGAGAAGTAAAGGCACTTATGTATTCTTGATGTCCTTTTCGAGTCTGTATTTCATTTCCCTGTTTGAGTCTACTTTAAGTATTTTTAGTTTCTTTAAAATTCCCAACAAAATATGTCGGAGTCTTTGTAATGAATGAAAGCTGAAAGTTTTTTCCTAATGAATGAAAATTCAAAAATGTTTATGTCCTTTGGTATTTATCGCATGAACTACGTGATGATCTGATTCATGCGGCGCCGTGATATGTAGGCAATCCACATAGGATTCGATCATAACCATAAGAAAGGAAACCGAGCGAGGAATAAAAGAGCAGAAACAATAACAAAGGAAGGGCAAGAATGATAAAAAGGGAAAAAATGAGAAATAAAGTCGGGATGAAGTACACAATTGTTGCAAAACCATATAGAAAAGCATTTAATTGCTCAGTTGCATTGCATACCCGAAATGTGTGATTGCCTATGTGATAAATGTTTCAACCTAACATTTTGTTGGTTCGATCTTAAAGGTATTTTTAGGTGGTTGGTTTTGCGGTAACCTGGCTTCCCATCCTTACTTCACTAGATCAAAAGGGAGCATAGAAATGACGTCTGAAAGTCACTTTCCAATCGTCAACTCTTCTGTGGAAGACCTAAATCCAGCCATCCTAACACCCGAGTCATCAACAGCTGAAGAGAATAGGACTCTGCGTTGCTGCATGCTGGAAATGTGGGACGCATGGTCCAATGGTAGGGAACCACCCAGTACCATCCCGAGTTTCCCAGAGATAATCCCCAAAGCTGGCGGGACATCCAACATCCCCATAAGCTATACAGCCACGCCGTTTGGATATCCAACCATGACGGCTCACTTTGCCGGAAGGCCTTCTGAGGATTGCCCCCAGGCCCTATTTTCTGGTGTGTCTTCCAACATCTTTACCGCACCACCAATCTCTGCCACGGCTCCGCCGACTATCTCTGGGCCAAGTTTCGAGCTGCCAGCATTCACATTCCAAACACTGTCCATCCACCTGGATACCACTTATGTTACCCCCAATACATACCCCCAACAAACTAAGTCTGAGGTCACTTTTCGACAAGATAAGAAAAGCCCCGAGCACGAAGAAATGGCCCAGAAAATAAAGAGTATTGAGCAGAGCCTCAAGAATATACATGGGCTGAGCGGGCAGAAAAGCGTCTCCTATGCAGATTTGTGCATGTTCTCGCACGTCCACTTTCCTCTTGGGTTTAAAACCCCTAAGTTAGAAAAATATGACGGACATGGGGACCTCATAGCTCATCTGAAAAGGTACTGCAACCATCTTCCGGGAGAAGGTGGGAAAGAGGAACTTCTCATGGCATATTTTGGAGAAAGCTTGACGGGGATTGCATCAGAATGGTACATGGACCAGGATATATCCCGCTGGCACATATGGGATGACCTGGCACGGGACTTTGTCCGACAATTCCAATACAATTTGGACATCGCTCCCGATAGGAACTCACTATCCAATCTCAAAAAGAAACCCTCTGAGAGTTTCTGAGAGTACGCCATCAAATGGTGCGAGCAGGCCTCCAGGGTCAAACTTCCGATGGATGAGGTTGAAATGGTCAGTGTCTTTCTACAAGCACAGGAAGCTGATTACTTCCAAAATATGATGTCCGACATGGGCAAACCATTTGCCGAAGTAATCAAAATTGGAGAAATGGTGGAGAATGGTCTAAAAACCGGTCGTATCCTGAGCTAATCTGCCATAAGAGCAACCTCTCAGGCCATCCAAAGCAGATCCGGGAGTGCAGCCAACAGAAAAAAGAAAGAAGAAGGGGCCATGATGGTTTTCGATGTCAGGGAAGCCTCGACTATACCCATGTCCATTTCCCAAAGCTTCCCAACATTACTATCATCACCAAGATGCAGCTTATGCTACGCCCCCTCTTCCCTATGCGGTAATGAATGCTCAGCCACATCCCAGGCCACAACAACAATACAATCAGAATAGAGCTCCACCTCCAAGAAACAACCATCCTCCCCCAGCTCCATATAATCCACGCCCTCCCCAAAACTACTGATACAACACCTACCCCCGTGAACCACCAAGGAGACCCAACTTGAGTCCTATCGAGGAGCCGTATTCAAGCATCTTCCCGAAATTAGTCCAAATGGGGCTTCTACAACCCATACCTCCGACCAGGCAAAACCCAGCATCAGCATCATACAAGTCGGGAACCAATTGTGCCTACCATTCCGGAGCAGGAGGACATAAAATGGAGGAGTGTTGGACCCTCAAAAGAGCCGTGGAAAGCCTTATAGAACAAAAGAAAGTGGTGTTAAGGGACAAAAAAGCTCCCAATGTGACGAACAATCCACTGCCCACTCACAATCATGGGCCCGTCATCGACATGATTTGCAAGGACCAGGATTTCGATCCAGCTCTAAAGGCCATCATCGCCATCGCAGATGTGGAAAGAAAGCCTAAGGCGACACCCAAATCAGTCAAAGAGATGAAGAAGAGTAACCCCGTCCCCCAGGTCACGGAGAAGGCTGAGACCGAAACAAATAGGCGACCCTCTAAAGACGTTGTTCTTTACATCCCCAAGGCACCCTGAAAGGAACAAAGTGTGTTGAGACCTCCTAGAAGGTTACAATTCAAAAAGGCAATAATGAACGGCCCAAAAATGTACGTGCCGAAAGGGACGTATGTGGCACGGGGGAAAATAATTTCACCAAGGCTGAATGAGCCTGTGGTTATTAGCCGCGTGTCGCAAACTACCATGAAGAATACTACTGCAGTCCCCTGGAATTACCACAAGACAGTGGTGACGTACAAAGGGAAAGAAATTATTGGGGAAACAGGCGATATAAACTCATCAGAGAAATACCTCGACCTGGAAGAACTGAACAAAAGCAAGCAGAAACGCTTTCCGCCTAAAAGGCCGATCACTGCCGGAGAGGCAGAAGAATTCTTCAAGGATATGAAAACCGCTGAATACGCCATAATTGAGGAGCTCAGAAAGTCCCCCACTCAGGTCTCACTTATATCCTTGCTGGTAAATTGAAACGAGCATCAGAAAATCCTGATCAAAACGCTTAACGAAGCATACGTTCCAGCTGAGACCACAGTTGAGCAAATGGAAAGAATGTCAGAGCGATTTTTTGAAATCAACTGGATCTCATTTAGCAATAATGACTTTCCCTCAGAAGGGGCTACCCATAACAAGGCTCTCCACCTAACTTTTAAATGTGAAGGTTACTATGTGAAAAGGATTATGATGGACGGCGGATCTGGGGTTGATATTTGCCCTCTCTCGACCCTACAAAGAATGGAGATCGGGACTGAGAGAATTAGGCACAACAATGTTTGCGTCCGCGAATTCGATGGTATCAAAAGAGAAACGATCAGGGAGATTGACTTGGTCTTGACAATCGGCCCTGTAGATTTTGAAGTGACATTCCAGGTCATGGATATGGACACTTCCTACAATTATCTCCTGGGAAGGACTTGGATCCATGCAGCAGGGGCAATGTCATCTACTCTCCACCAGATGGTTAAGTTCGAATATGAAGACCAGGAAATTATGGTCCATGAAGAGGACGAGCAATCTATTTACAGGGACCCATCAGTCCCCTGCGTGGAACCAAGAGAAGGTAGCGAACACATAGTCTACCAGGCTTTTGAGATTGTGGTTGCGAACCAGCATGAGGAAGGAACCCCATTCCCTCAACCTTTCCTATCAAATGCATACATTATGGTCGTTAATGACATGATTAAACATGGGTACACACCTAGAAAAGGGCTCGGGGTGTCCTTGCAAGGCACTAAAGAACCTATCACCTTGCCTACCAATAAAAAGTTCTTTGTCATAGGGTTTCAAGCTACTCCTGACGATGAATAATGGGCTGACCAACGTAAGAAAAATGGTTGGTTATTTCCTCGGCCAATCCCACACATCATCGCATCATTTGTCAAGCCAAAATACGTTCACGGCCGAAGAAATCGAAGAAATATGCGGAGCAATGAGACAGATGTTGTATGAGGCCCATATGGTCCAATCAGGAGAAGGCTCCAGCACTGCCGAAGTGCAGTGTATGGGTCCTGATGCCAAGTTGCAAAACCGGAAGGCTACTCCATTCCCCGTCAGGCGGGAGTCCCGGTAGTTCAGCTTTTGCCATCATTTCTGCACTATGAGTTATTTCAGGGTGTAACACAAGTGTTTTTAATTTCTTGCCTTTTAAATTCCGATGTGAACCCTCTTATGTTCAAATTCAATGAAATGAAATCAAAATTTTGTCGTCTATTATTCTTTCTGATTGTTGTTTACTTTTTTTTTCAGTCCTAATAATGTGGCCTTAAAAAACATGACATGCTTGCGGACTTCATGCTCTTATCTTAATACGCCATCTAACCTCGAAATAATGAATCAAGAACCGGAATATGACAAAGAAGAGGATTTTAGAGAAATAAATCGAGAATTAGAACAATTCGAGAATAAGACTAAGCCAAACTTAAACGAAACGGAACCCGTTAACTTGGGCAATGAAGACGAGATTCGAGAAACCATGATAAGCGTCCACACGGATGAAAGGACTAGGGCTGCCTTGATTCAACTCCTATTTGAATTCAAAGAAGTGTTTTCTTGGTCCTACGACGACATGCCCGGACTAAGTATGGACTTGGTGATACACACACTGCCAACTTACCCCGGTCATCCACCTGTCCAACAAAAGCAAAGGAAATTTAAAACAGAAATGAGTGACAAGATCAAAGAAGAGGTCGCTAAACAACTAAATGTCGGAGTAATCTGATGGTCCAATACACCACCTGGCTGGCCAATGTGGTTTCGGTGCCTAAAAATGACGGAAAGATCCGAGTATGTGTCGACTACCGAGATCTGAATAAAGCAAGTCCCAAAGATAATTTTCCACTGCCAAACATACATATCCTAGTTGACAAGTGTGCCAAACATGAGGTACAATATTTTGTCGATTGCTATGCCGGATATCACCAGGTGTTGATGGATGAAGAGGATGCAGAAAAGACAGCCTTCACTACACCCTGGGGAATATACCGTTATCGGGTCATGCCATTTGGTTTAAAGAACGTTGGGGCAACTTATATGAGGGACATGACCACCATATTCCACGACATGATGCATCAGGAGATCGAGGTGTACGTGGATGATGTGATCATTAAATCCAGGACCCAAAATGACCATGTGCAGTATTTGAGGAAATTCTTCGAACACCTGCGCAAATATGATTTGAAATTAAACCCAGCCAAATGCGCTTTCGGAGTTCCATCCGGAAAATTACTGGGATTTATAGTCAGTCGATGGGGTATTGAGCTTGACCTGACAAAGATAAAATATATTCGGGATCTCCCACCCCCAAGAACCAAGAAGGAAGTCATGAGTCTTCTAGGTAGGTTGAATTACATCAGCAGGTTCATTGCTCAGTTGACATCCACATGCGACCAATATTCAAGCTGTTGAAAAAAGATGCAGCCATCAAATGGACACACGAGTGCCAGGACGCTTTCGACAAGATCAAAGAATATCTGTCAAATCCTCCAGTGTTAGTCCCACCAGAACCGGGGAGACCTTTGTTCCTATACCTGACAGTGCTAGAAAATTCCTTTGGGTGTGTTCTTAGGAAACACGATGCAACCGGGAAGAAAGAGCAGGCCATTTATTACTTAAGCAAGAAGTTCACAAGCTACGAGGCCAAGTATTCTTAGTTAGAAAGGACTTGTTGCGCTCTAACCGGGAGATTAGCGAAATGGAAAATCTTGCTCACAGAATTCGATATTGTCTATGTCACTCGCACAGCTATGAAAGCTCAAGCATTGGCCGATCATCTAGCTAAAAATCCGGTTGATGATGAATACCAACCCTTGAGCACTTATTTTCCGGATAAAGAAATAAATTCCGTCGAAGTAATCTCGGAAGGCGTTGACACCTGAAAAATATTCTTCGACGGAGCAGCCAATGCGAAAGGTAGTGGGATAGGGGCAATCTTGATTTCACCCACACGACAACACTACCCTGCCATGGCCCGCCTCTGTTGGGATATCGCACGACCGTGCGCACATCGGTAGGAGCTACCCCTACCTATTGGTTTATGGCACTGAAGTCATAATACCCGCAGAAGTCGAAATTCCTTCCCTTCGGATTAATGTCGAAGCAGAAATTGAGGACAATGAGTGGGTCAAGACCCGACTGGAGCAATTAACTTTGATTGATGAGAAAAGGATGGCCGCAGTGTGCCACGAGCAATTATACCAGCAAAGAATGGCCCGCTCTTACAACAAGAAAGTGCGACCTAGGAACTTCGAAGTGGGGCAACTTGTCTTAAGACTCATCCTCCCACACCACGAAGAAGCGAAAGGAAAATTCGCCCCGAACTGGAAAGGTCCATAGATCATAAGGAAATTGCTACCAAAAGGAGCGTTATACCTGGGGGACATCGAAGGAAATAAACGGCTGTCAATGCAGATGCCGTCAAAAGGTACTAGGTTTGATCCTCCATATATTTTCAAATGTTCTCCGGTTGGGATGACAAAGGCTTTCATTGTCGCTACCCAAACACCATTAACCCTTTTTCACACCATTTGAGCCGGTTACTCTTCTTTGATTACCCTTTTTGGAACTCGAAAGTGTTATTGGAAAACAAAAAAAAGAAATGTTGAAAAAGAAACAAGAAATGATGAAATGAAAGAAAAAAAAGAATAAAAAAGACAAAAAGAAAAAAAAAGAAAAGAAAAAAAGAAAAAACGGAAACAAAAACAAAAGTTTCCTGAACTACGTTCGACTTGATTCCGAAAGGATACGCAGGCCGCCTCTCCCTGGGGTTCAGTCACACCAAAATAAAAATTCACATTTCCCCAAGAGTTTAAGCTGGGGCAAGTGTTAAGATTCGGCGATGTGTCGCCTTAAAGGTTCCAAAGTTGTAATTCAACACAAATTCTTTTCACCAAAAACCCTGTTCAAGTCCTTCCGATCAATCGGCAAAGATGTCCGAAATTTGAGGATACAGTTTTTTGGATCCAAATAACAAGAAAATAAGAGAACTTAAAATGAGAGAGTCTCATTGGTGAAAACCCACACGGGCACCGTGAGGCGACGGTAAGCAGAGAAATTAAAAATGAGAGAGTCTTGTTAGTGAAAACTCGCAAAGAGCACCACAAGGCGATGGCGAGAAGAGAAATGAGAGAGGTTAGTTGGTGAAAACCCGCAAAGGGCGCCACTGATCGAAAAGGATAATGGTTCACTGACATCGACGCAGTCCGAGGAAAGGTTTCTCAATCTTGAGGTAATAGTTGTGATGAATTTCTGAGGGTCGGACGGTTTACATGGGTCATGCATCCAGTCCAAAGGTCATGTCATTTTCATTAAAGTCCGCATGCACTCCAGATAAGTCCTTCTTTCCTTTCCCTGAAAGGGACACCTTTTGTTTAAATTCATTGTCCATTCTATCGTTTATTCTTCTTTTAAATCCCTTTCGGTCTAACTCTGACCCGGAACTAAGGCAGAGAAAGGATGGCAAGACTGATTTACTCTCATTTGACATGGGTCAATATGCAAAAGGCACCCAGCCTCGTCAAGGGCATGGAGTCGATCTCGACTGGCCATAATAGCCGATGCTGTAAACATAACTCTTGAAAGGAGAAGATCAAATCAAAATTCCTATGAAGGAAATTGAAGTGAAAGTTAATTCCCACGTGACTAACCCTCTCCAAAAATTCGGAAAAGCCAAAGCGTTCCAGGTGCTTTAAATTAACGACGAGGGAAAAAACTAGAAATGGAAGGCCGATAAAGGCGAAGTAAAATTCGAGAGGTTAAGTCCTACACGACTAGCCGCCGCAGCAGAATTTGAGGGGCCAAAACTCCCCTCGATACTCTGGAAATCCAAAAGAAAAAGCAAGTGAAAGGGCTACAAAGGCAAAATAAAGTGTTGGGTCCCACGTGACCGATCGCCATGGTAAAATCTGGAAAGCCAAAGTCCCCGGGATTAGAGATGAAACCCAATCCCCAGCAAGCGAGCAATCAAGTGGTTGAGATCTTCATCAAAAGAACTGAGATCAAGCAGTTAAAAATCAAGGCCGCAAAACCAACCACCGTCTCAAACTAACGAATTGTTCTTTATTTGAAAATCTGAAATAGGTGAAACTCGAAAGCAACCATGCAATAAGCAGATGCAACCAAAAGAAATTGCGTAAGGGCTAGAAGGATCTCTACATCATTAACTCCAAAGAAAGGGAAGTTTCCTCCAAGAAATCTTTTTTCCGCATGCATAAAAATAAAAAAAAATATAAATAACGAAAGAAAAGAAAAATAAAAGAGAGAAGAATTGAAGTCGAAAATGACCCAAGCAATATGAGGCCTCCAATCCCCAACCGCACCTGTTCCTGACGCAGGGTATACACTCCCGTAGTCGATGTCAATCAAGGGTATACACTACCTGGTTGATGATTTCTTTTCCAATCAAAGGTATACACTCCCTGGTTGATGATTTCTTTGCCAATCAAGGGTATACACTCCCTGGTTGATGATTTCTTTTTGAATCAAGGGTATACACTCCCTGGTTGATGAGTTCTTTTCCAATCAAGGGTATACACTCCCTAGTTGATGATTTCTTTTCCAATAAATGGTATACACTCCCTGGTTGATTTATTTTCCCAACGCAGCGTATACACTCCCGTAGTTGATGCCAATCAAGGGTATACACTCCCTGGTTGATGATTTCTTTTCCAATCAAGGGTATACACTCCTTGGTTGATGATTTCTTTGCCAATCAAGGGTATACACTCCCTGGTTGATGATTTCTTTTAAAATCAAGGGTATACACTCCCTGGTTGATGATTTCTTTTCTAATCAAGGGTATACACTCCTTGTGATGATTATTTTCCAATCAAGGGTATACACTCCCTGGTTGATTTCTTTTCCCGACGCAGGGTATACACTCCCGTAGTCGATGCCAATCAAGGGTATACACACCCTGGTTGATTTCTTTTCCCGAAGCAGGGTATACACTCCCGTAATCGATGCCAATCAAGGGTATACACTCCCTAGTTGATGATTTATTTTCCAATCAAGGGTATACACTCCCTGGTTGATTTCTTTTCCCGACGCAGGGTATACACTCCCGTAGTCGATGCCAATCAAGGGTATACACTCCCTAGTTGATGATTTATTTTCCAATCAAGGGTATACACTCCGTGGTAGATAATTTCTTTTCCAATCAAGGGTATACACTCCCTGGTTGATGATTTATTTTCCAATCAAGGGTATACACTCTCTGGTTGATGATTTCTTTTTCAATCAAAGGTATATACTCCCTGGTTGATGATTTCTTCTCCAATCAAGGGTATACACTCCCTGGTTGATGATTTCTTTTCCAATCAAGGGTATACACTCCCTGGTTGATTTCTTTTCCCGACGCAGGGTATACAATCCTGTAGTCGATGCCAATCAAGGTTATACACTCCCTGGTTGATGATTTCTTTTCCAACATAGGGTACACAATCCCTAGTTGATTTTACACTCCCTGGTTGATGATTTCTTTTCCAATCAAGGTTATACACTCCCTGGTTGATGATTTCTTTTCCAACATAGGGTACACAATCCCTAGTTGATTTTACACTCCCTGGTTGATGATTTCTTTTCCAATCAAGGTTATACACTCCCTGGTTGATGATTTCTTTTCCAACATAGGGTACACAATCCCTAGTTGATTTTATTTTACAACGTAAGCCCCCCCCCCCAACCCCTAGTTGATCTTGCTTTGAGATATCGGGTATTCACTCCCTAGTCTTCAGTAACTCCGGGTGCACCAATCCCATTTTTTCATTGCTTTCAATAATGAAGTAGCATAGAGTTTGTCACAATAACTCACGAAATTTTCCTAGTGAAAACTGGGGCAGAAAATTTTGTTCGTTTGTTTTTATTTTTGTGCAGATTATGTTTCTAGGACATTGGAACTTGAGACGACCAAAGAAAAAGTTTCGATCCAAAAAATAACAAAACAAAAATNATCAAGACTCAAGACCAAGTCCTAGATAGGAATCTTGTAATTTAGCAGCTGATAGGTTTTAGTTAGTCCTTCATTTTGTACTTGGGTGTAATAAGGAGATCAGCAGCAACCGCAGTGAAACCACAGTTACTCGGTAGTCCCAGCTACCAAAACCTCTAGAGCTACACTGACCTGATTCCTTTATAGCCAAGGATATGTAGGCAACCTTTGAAGCAGGGTTCGGTCAAACTTTTCAAAAATGCTTCACAATGGAACATATGAATAGGTAAAAGTCGTTTATTGCTGCTCACTTTGTCTTTGAACGAAAATTCTTCGTGTTTCCGACCAAAGAGGGGCAGCTGTGAGCATGTGATTTTTCACTCACCATATACTCCTACAAAATTCGATAAAAATAAATTAATTTCACAAATTTTTGTTGAATTTTAGTGTTGATTGTGAATAATTTTTGCATTGTATATTCATAATTCATCCTTTAAAATTATTTAAATTTGCGTAATTAGGCACATCATTATTATCATGGAATTAGTCATTTTTCCGAACAAATTGTGAAAATTGATTTCTTTTAAAATATATGAGTTTCAAATTAATTGTTTTACCCTTAATTTATTTACCAATTAATCTACAATTAGACTAAGTTAGAATTAATTAATACATTTTGTGGAGTTTTTAAGTTAATTTAAATTAATTAAGTAGTTTAGATTAGGTTAAAAAAAATTAAGTCGGACCTGGGCTAGAAATACCCAGACCCAATCCCTATCTCTATACACTCAAACGACCCAACCCAAATCTCATATCCCACCTAGCCTGCCCCTACACTACCCAAACGACCCCGTTTAACCTAGAAGTGATCCCAGCCGTTGATCAAAACAAATCAAACGGCTGGGAACTCCCAACCCTCCACTATAAGACTGTCCAAACGCTCACCCCCCCCCATCATTCCATCAAAGCCTAACCCACAAACCCTAGAGCCCCCCCCCCCCTCATCCCCTTCGTCTCTCTCTCTCTCTCTCTCTCTACTGTCAAGAAAACCTAGCCTCCCTAGGTTTTCACCGCCCGGAAATCGCCGCCCGGTGGCGGACCCCTTCCAATCGACCCCAACTTTTGACCATATAATCCCCATGGCCTCCTCAATCACCTCCCATTATCAATCTCACCAAAAACCCATTCAATCTCACCCAATCTCAAATCTGAAAAACCCAAAACCCTAACCTTTTTTTTCTCTACAAGTTGACTCAAAGATTTTTAATGGCTCTAACCTACACGGATCGATAGCTCTCAACGAGGGGCTATTGATTTATGTGGGTTTGAGTCATTTTCAAAGCCTCCGAAGTCCGGCCAAGGTCCGACAACCTTCAATTTTTTCGGCCAAGTCCCTTAAACGGGTATCTCCCCTCCTCTCACTGCCTCTATGCTATGTTACAACAAAAACAAAATCGTGTTTAAATCACTAATTCTTTTGATTTTTGTTTTTCTGTTTTTTATTATTACTTTGTTTCTGTCTGTTCTTAAAGCTATGAATCGTTCTGGTTAGGTTCATATTTTTCTTTCTTTGTTCTCTAGTTATTCATGAATTAGTTGCGACGATTCTATTTTTGTTTAATGTTTCCCAATAATTAGCAATAATGTTGCTTGACGGTCATGTCTATTTGCCAGCTGGATTCATCATTATGTGCATTATGTCTTCAATCTACTGCCTTGTATTGATTAATTGATTTGTCAATATACCATTTTAATGAGCATGTCAGCCTGTAGAATCTACTATTGTTTTCCTTGGTCATGAGTATTTATATTGATTAATTGCTTAGTGATCCATTTGATTGATTAATTAGGCTAATACTTAGTTCTAAACCAGTGTATGGTCATGGTTTAACCTAGATTTATCAAGACTAATTTAGTTAGCAATAATTTCCTATAATCACTTGTTTAATTGGTTAACCTAATCTAATAGTCTCTTAAGTAGTTAACTAAATCCTAAAAGCTGTCTAAGATAGTTAGTTCAGGATTAATTAATTAAAACAAATTAGTTAACCTAGACTTAATAGTTAGTCAAGTTTCTGATTATAGGTAATCCAGTTGAATTAACCAAATTTAAAAAGTTAACTTAGGTTAAGGAGTTAAGTTGATTGACTTGCATTAATTAACAAGCTAAACCTAGTTGATTGATAGGAACTTAATCAATTAAACTTTAACTAGTTTGACTCAACCATAATTAAGAACAACTAATAGTTTGACTAAAGAACCTAACTAGTGTTAGTTAACTATAGTTAAATGATAACCCAAGTAAGTAAATGTCCCAAAGATAAGGTTGACAGCTGCCTAGGTACTATTTAGTATTGTTTTTCATCTTTTGGATAGNCAGAGAAATCAGAGTTATTTTCCATTCATAAACAAAAATTTCAAAAAAATAGTATTAGTAGAAAAGCAAAGAAAAATCTGATTTCCCTTGGAATCAAGTTCATAAATACATGGTCTAGTTCTCAGCTTATGTTTCTTTTACTTTAGACTCTGATTTTGGGAGTTTTAAGAATTCTTACTCAAGATTTTTGGATCAATTCTTACTGGGCTACTTGGTTTTCTTTGGGTTTTTGTTTGCTGCTGTTGATCTCTCTTCCTTCTTGTTGCTTATTGTTCATACTTGACCTTTATTTGGTCAAGTCTCTTTGTTGTTTTTTTTCTCTTGAAAGGTATGTATCAGCTCATCTCTTCTTAATGAAATTTTTGGATTAGAATCCTCATCTTCTACTCACTGTATAAAACTGGTTGTTCTTGATAAACAAAGTTACTGTTTCTGTTTTGTTAGATGTGACTGTGTAGATGTTTATTGGCATGATAATGACTCTGTGAGTGTGATAGGTAATGTCTTGATGTTAGTATTTCTCCTGCTGGTGCATGATTGTTTGCTTCAAATTATATGTATATAAATGTGATAAATACTCATAGTTCTATGTTAGGAAACAAGCTGCAGTAGGGTGTTGAATCTGACCTTCTCTATGGTCAGATTCTATCAATAAGAATGCAGAAATATTCTTTCGATTGAGTCTCTTTGGTCAATAAAGAGATTCAATAAGCAAGTCTCTAGATAGTTTAGGATGTTGGCATTAGGGTAGATGAATATGACTTCTCAATAGTCAGATTCACCCCTTAGTAGTGTACAAACATTAGTATGGTTGGCTAAAGTTTACCCTTTTAAATGGTATAAAATATGTAATTAAGAAAGGCATTAGAATGAGGAATCTGAACCTTTGAATGGTCAGATTCATCCTCTAAAATTCCTAAATAAGCAAGCCTGTATATGGTTTGGAATTATGTTAAGTTAGCACTAGGGTAGATGAATCTGACTTCCTAATAGTCAAATCACCCCATTAATAGTGCATAAACAGTAGTTTAGCTTTGCTGAAAATTATCCTTCAAAGGATATAAGTGTGTAATTAGAAGGAGCTTTAGGAAAGTGAATCTGAAATCACAAAATAGTCGGATTCACTCCTCAAAATGCCCATAACAGTCAAAGTATTTGAATAAATGCTTGGTAAAATTTGTTGCATAACATAAAGCTGACTGTTAAGAGTCTAAACAAAATGATATAATTGGATTTGAATCTAACCCTTTCTATGGTTAGGTTCAGTCCATAAAAAGGCATGAACATATTTTGTTCTCCTATGGCATCATTAAGGTTGAATCTGACTTCCTTTTATGGCTAGATTCATCTCACAAATTCCCAAAGGTCCGTCGGTAATACTGTCCAAGTACTCAAACTTTGGACTTATAATTATAGATTAACATTGAAAATGCAGGTTTAAGTGTTTGAAGGACATGTTGCTTGCTTGCACAGGAGCAGCAACTAGTTTTGTTTTTCCTTCTTTATTTTTCCTATTAGTAAAATCATTATTATTATGGTTTAGGAGTAATGTAACAGCATATCTATAGTCTTCTATATACATTTCACCTTTTCAGTTGTAAATATGGACTGAACTATATAAAATTTATGATCAGTTGTATTTTTCTTAAATCTGAAACGTTTATTACTATAGCAGTTATGGGCCAGACCTGCTAAGGTCACCCGAGCTGGGCCAGACTCGTGAGCATGGCCCAATTGAGCCTGATAGTGTCTGAATTTCAGGCTATGGGGCCTGGAATATTGGACCCATTAACTGTGTTACACAATCTATAACTAGTCCTTTTCTCTTATGTTGTCAATTATCATGAGGAGTATTTCATTTACGAAATCCACTGTAAATTTCTCACTACTGAACACAAATGGGTTTCAAATCGATTATCAAAAAATAGAATCTAAAATTCGGGTCTTATCTTAGACTGTCCGCTCTAAATAAAAGCAACCATGGCTTAGTTCGATTTTTAAGGCTGTTCTGTCACAAAATTTAAGACAAAGTTCCATATTGGATCCATGAGCTATGTATAAATGCTCTTTTTTAGTATATAGGAGTAGATCAAATGGTAAATTAATCTTATACATGTAACATTATATTCACAATTCAAATTTGCCTTATTTATTACCATATAGATGCGAGATGTGTTAGCATGTTTGTTCTTTACTATTTATCTATTTGATTTCAAATCATGTCCAAATGACCTAATTAGGATGGCCTAAAGTGATACAATTTGGGGATTAAATGTGGTCATAGCCCAAAACATGTTATCTTTAGGCTATTGAACATCATTTTAGGTAATCCTTAGGTAGAATGAACACCTTTACTTTGAAACTTGACAAATATTGATCGTTACCTCAAAATCACAATAAACTACACTCGGGAGTGGCAACTCATGCCCCCGACCCTTAACTCTAAACAACCAATAAAAATGCACATAGCAATCACAGGTGCATTTCATGTGACATTTTTGCCATGTGCTCAAAAACAACAAGTGTACACCATCGCAACTTGTTTAAGATAAATCCATAAACGTCCTAATCGATCTTAAAACTAAAACGCTCTTCCATAAAATAGAAAACATAAAGAATGATCGAACATTGCCTCAAATAGGCACTATAAAACCGTCATGACCATAGTCTTGACCACGTAATCTACACTCGGGTGCGACAACTCATGTCCCCGTCTTTAACTTCAAACAATAATAAAAATCATAAGTTGTAATTGCGGGTGCATTTCATGTGGCATAGTTATAATGTGTCCAAAAACAAATAAGTGCACGCCATCGTGACTTGTTTCAAGATAAATCCATAAATATTAAAAGCGGCTAAAAATTAAGAAAGGCTAAAAGCACAATAAGTTTAAAACATGTAAATAATCAGATAGTTTAGGCCAAATATTAATAGGTAAGCGACCGTTCTAGAACCACGGAACTCAAGAATGCCTAACACCTTCTCCCCGGTTAACAGAATTCCTTACTCAGATTTCTGGTCGCAGACAAATTAAAACAGAGTCAAAATTTCCTCTGTTTGAGATTTTAAAATAAAATGGTGTCCCGAAGCATCGTCAAAAATCCGGGTGGCGACTCTGAAAACTAAAAATAAATTCCAAATCCGAATAATGTCACTTAAAGTGGAAAAACTCCCCTATTACCCTTCATTAATCTGAGGGGTAGTGCAAAAGGAGGTGTGACAGTGTGTTTTCACCCGTGGGTGATATTAACACTATGCCTAAGCTGGCACTTTTTACATTTGAGGAGCCATCGGTGAATAGGGTCCATAGGCCCGGATTAGCGCCGTTAAAAAGTTGTTACTCCTTTTCTACTTCAGGAATAATGCTATTACTAAAGTCAGCAACAAAATCAGCTAGTATTTGAGACTTAATTGCAGTCCTAGGCTGATAGATTATTTCATGCTCACTTAATTCTATGGCCCACTTGGCTAATCTTCCTGACAATTGTTGTTTATGCAGAATATTTCTTAAAGGATATGAAGTCACAATAGTGATTGGGTGACATTGAAACTATGGTCGTAATTTTCTAGATGCCATTATTAAAGCTAAGGCTAATTTTTCCAGATGTGGATATCTAGTTTCAGCATCTAGCAAAGTTTTACTTACATAGTAGATAGGTAATTACTTACCTTTTTCATCTCTTACCAGTACTGCACTTACAGCAATTTCTGAAACGGCCAAGTAGATGTACAATCTTTCCCCTTCTTTTGGCTTGGAAAGCAGCGGTGCTTTTGATAGATAAATCTTCAGATTCTTGCGGGCTTGCTGACATTCTCCAGTCCATTCGAACTGATTCTGCTTTTTGAGAACTGAGAAGAATTTAAAACTTTTTTCAGAAGACTTAGAAATAAATCTTCCCAAAGCTGCTATTCTCCCTGTTAGTCTTTGAAATTCTTTTTTATTTGTTAAAATATCAGGTATTTCTTCTATAGCTTTAATTTGAGCGGGGTTTACCTCTATTCCTCAATTTGATACAAGGAAACACAAAAATTTACCTGATTGCACTCCAAAAGCGCATTTTTCTGGATTTAGCTTCATATTATACCTGCGTAATATATCAAAAGTAGTAGAGAGATGCTGGAAATGGTCTTCCGCTTGTGTTGAATTTACCAGCATGTTATCAATGTAAACTTCCATTCTTTTTCCTAGATGTTCCTGGAACATCTTGATCACTAGCCTTTGATATATGGCTCCCGCATTTTTCAAGCCAAAAGGCATGACTTTATAACAATAAGTCCCCCAGTTTGTAATAAAGGAGGTTTTTTCCTCGTCTGAGGGATCCATTTAATCTGATTATAACAAGAATACGCATCTAGAAAGCTTAATAATTCATGACCTGTAGTGGCATCAATTATTTGGTCTATATGTGGTAATGGGAATGAATCTTTGGGACATGCTTTATTTAAGTCAGTATAAGCTACACATACTCCCCATTTGCAATTCTTTTAGGTACTACCACAGTGTTAGCTAGCCAGTTAGGGTACGTTACCTCTTGTATTGAACCAATCTTCAAGAGTTTATGTACCTCTTCGTCAATCACTTGGTTCATGAATGGTCATTGCTTTCTTTTCTTCTCTTCGACCGGGGCCCAGCCTCATGCCTATATACAATTTTTGTTCAGGATTTTGTTAGAACAATGGAACAGCTTCGAGCTCTTCCGTAGTTGTTTTGATGTGCTCGTCTTCCTCCGATTCATGATCGACGTCCGATATGGAATCTACATCTATGTGGCCTAATGCACCTTCCGTGGTAACTTGATTCACCTTCTCGTAAGTATTTTCTTTCATACATGTTTCAGCAATAATATCTTCTGTACCTATTTGGGTAGTAATTTCTTCCATGCCTATTTGGGCAGAATTACCTGCTTGGGAGATTCCTTTATCTTTTGATTATTCCATCTCTACTTTTTTGTTGTAGTGTACCACGAAATTTATATTTCTTGCGGTTTGCTGATCGCCTCTAATTTGTTGAATCCCCCATTCAGAGGGGAATTTAATTACATGATGCAAGGTGGATGGTATTGCTTTCATGTTGTGGATCCATGGTCTTCCCACGATTAAGTTATAAGCCATGTCAGTATCGATGACTTGGAACCTGGTACTTTTGATCACCCCCTCAGCATATGTGCTAAGCTCAATTTCTCCTTTTGTTATAACTGTGGAGTTATCAAACCCTGATATGGATCGTGCCCTTGGGATTACTTCCCTGGATCAATCAACACTCTTTTTACGTTAGTGTCATGAATAAGTAAAGATATTACCATAGCATCATTGTGAGGAAACACTAATCCGCCGATATCTGCATCATCAAAGGTTATATCGTCCTCTTCTAGATTTTCACAAACCCGTTTCCCATGTGTAATTTTGAACTTTGTGGTCGTTTTGGAGACCACTCCGTTTACTTCTTCACCTTCGTGCATCACGTTGACGGTTCATTTTGGAGAAGAAGGCTTTGGGGGCTCTTGCATATTCTTCATATATGCCTGTTTACCTTTATCACTAAACAATTCTGTTAAATAGCCCTGTTTCAATAAATTTTCTACTTCACCTTGTAAAAATCTGCAATCCGCAGTTTTGTGCCCATGATCGTTATGGAATTCATACCATTGATCTGGGTTCCTTCTATTTGGATTTGATCGCATCTCTTTGGGCCACTGAACCTTGACTCCCATGTCCCTCAATATTGAGACAAGCTCAGTAGTACTTACATTAAAGGTATGATCCCCAATTCGAGTATTACCTCTAGGTCGTAAATCTCGATCTTTTCTGGATCCAGATGAGGATGTGACTACGTCTCTTCCTAGTGGTCTATAGTCTGACCTAGTGTTTTCAAACCTGGGATGAATATCACATCCCGAGGGTCCTAAGTAAGTATCATACTTGTTTTTACCTAATCTTCTGTCTGATTCAGGACGTCTGGATCTGGAATGATCTTCATCTCTCGAACGAGCAATGATATCTTCTTCTATTTTGAGCTTAGTACTATACCTATTATATACATCATTCCATGTTGTAGCGGGGAATTCTCTTAGACTTTCCTTAAGTCGTCTCGTGGCTTCTGAGCTTTTATCGTTTAGGTTGCTTGCAAATGCCATGACTGCCCAATTATCAAGCACCCTGGGTAACTTCATTCTTTCTCGTTGAAACTTGTCTACAAACTCACGGAGTAGTTCCGTGTCTCCTTGTTTTATCTTGAATATGTCTTCTATTCTTTTCTCAAATTTTTGTGCACCAGAGTGTGCTTTTATAAATGAATCTGCAAGCTCAGCAAATGAGTCAATATAATTTTCAAGGAGAAGAGAATACCAGGTTAGGGCTCCTTTGCTAAGTGTTTTCCCAAATTTTTTGACAAGGACTGATTCAATCTCTTGTTTTTTTTAAGTCGTTGCCTTTTACTCCAGTAGTTAAAGCAGTCACATGATCACGTGGGTCAGTTGTTCCATCATATTTGGGAACGTCGGGCATTTTAAACTTCTTGGATATAGGCAAAGGTGCCGCCGCACTTGGCTTCCAAGGTTGTTGAGAATACCTATCAACATCAATGCCTTTGATAATATGCGGTACTCCAGGAATTTGTTCGATGCGATCGTTTGGCTCCTTCATCTGTTTCTGCATGGTTAGCAGTAAATTTTGTAATTCAGAGTTATAGAATATACCTGGTCTCGCTTCGAGAGATTCATTAGGAGTATCTCCTCTTCCTAAGTTTGCCAACCCAGATTGAGGATTTTCCATGGTGATGGTAATATTGGGGGGTGGTGTTGGTGGTGCAGGTAACACTGCCGGTAATCCCTGTGAGCATGTAATTTTTCACCCACCATATACTCCTACAAAATTCGATAAAATAAATTAATTTCACAATTTTTGTTGAATTTTAGTATTAATTGGGAATTTTTTTGTATTTTTTTTATTCATAATTCGTCTTCTTAAAATTATTTAATATCACATAATTAGGTGCACCATTATTATCAAGAAATTATAAACTCATCATTTGTAATTAATCAAAATAAATAAAAACAAAAATGATGTTCCTTCGGAATAATGCAGATTTAAGGAATAATCGATTAAACTTTGAATGATTAGAGATTTTTAAACTAATTGATTTTACTTTTAATTAACTTATGAATTAATTGGGCAAAGACTAATTTATTATTGATTGCCACATTTTATTAAGTTTTAATTTAATTAAAGTAATTAATTAGTTTGAATTGAGCTCAAAATCGGACCTGGGCTAACTTGCCCAGGACCAAGAACCCGTCTCTACACCCCAGCCCAATTGAGCCCCATCCGGCCGGCCCAAAAACTCACCCAAAATGACCCCGTATTAATCCCCTTCTCATCTCAGCCGTTGGATCACTTTGATCCAACGGTCCGAAACTAAGAACCCCTACACTATAAATCTGTCCTAACACGCTCCTACCCCCCTCAGAACTCACCTCCCAAACTCCTTAGAGACCTCCCTCGTCCGTCTCTCTCTCTCTCTTCTCTCTAAAAAACACCCTAGCCGCTAGGATTCCCACCATGCTCCGCCCACCGGAAATCGCCTACCGGTGGCGGACGACCTCCAAAAAACCCCAAACTCTCACCCTATAACCTTCTCCCCCCCTCCTAATCTCATCCCACAACCAGTTTGCCCAAAAACTCACCCAAAATCGACCGATCTCAAGTCTGAGATCCATAAAACCCTAAAGACCCACCCTGTCGACTTGAAGACTGTCAATGACTCACTTACATGAGTTGATAGCCCTTGTTGAGATCTATCGATTCATGTAGGTTTGGGTTATTTCTAAACCTCGCCGGAATCCGGCCAAACGCCCACTGGTATCCCCCCCCTTTCCCTTTTCCTATCTGTTGTTCTTTGTTTTTGGTTTTTTTGTTTCCTTTTCTAATTAAAATCATTATTGTTTAGTCGTTGTTCTCATGTTACTCATTCGTATATGTCACTTCTTTTATTGATTTCACTTCTCAGAATTAACTCATCAAATAGGGTCATATATGTGTATCGCTGTTTTGTTCATGCTTTAGGTCACTATTTTCATTTTAGTTTAGTCATTAAATGCATGCTCTGATTATGTGGTAGCTAAGTTTAGGTTTAATTGTTCTTGTCAATTGATAACTAGGATTATCTGTTAATCATCGATTAAATAGGTCTTCTTGCTTGTTTTCTCAGTTAAATTTTATTACGAGTAGTTAGTTTAGTTGATTCATGTTTTTCTTCACTATTTTCCCTAAGTATACTTCCCTATCCCAGATTAGTTGATTCCCTGATTTGTTTTCTGATGTTTAGTCTATTGCTGAATTATTTTCAAAGCCTGATTAGATAATTACCTCAACTCGTCTGTTGATTGTACTGTAGTCTAAAGATTAATCATTCACCTAGATTATTTTTTTAGTTAATTAGGCTCTTAACTTCATTAAGAGTTTAGTTACTAATATAATTAACTAAGATCAAGAAGCAGTCTAATAAACTAACCATTTTTATTAATTGGTAAGTCTTGAAATTTTGTCCAAGATAATTAGTCTTGGATTAACTGACTAAAACAAACCATTTAACCTAGGCTTAATAATTAGCCAACACCTAATCAACCTCTTAAACCAGTTTAGAATCAGTAGGGATTAAGCCTCTTAATTAATCAAGTCTAACAACCTAGTTGTTTCTATCAATTGATCTAAGGCAAACTAGTTAGGACCAGTTGTGCATTTCAGTTAACTAAGTTCAAAATAATTTCACCTTTAAATAATTTCAACTCCCTCGAACTAGAAGTTAACTTAGCTAACCTCTTAAGTAGTTAACTAAAAAATCTGTCCAAAGATAATTAGCTTAGGATTAATTAGCTAAAACAAATTAGTTAATCTGGGCTTAATAATTAGTTAAGCCTCTGATTTTAGGTAACCAATTTGAATTACTTAGCTAAGTCAGTTTAGTTAAAACTAAGGAATTAAATTGATTGACCTACTTTATTTAATTAACTTAAACATGGATAATTAGTATGAAAACTATCTTTAGGCATTTAATCATTTAATCTTTAATTATTTAACCTAACCTTGGTTAAAGAACAACTAGTAGTCACCTATGGGACCTAACTAGTGTTAGTTAACTATAGTTAAACAATAACCTAAGCAAGTTTAACCTTGGTTACCTAATGGTAATTTCAGAGACCTCAAGGGGTATATTAGGTATTGTAGGTTACAAAATCAGATTTTAAGGGTTGTTTAGGTCATTTCATGGGCTGGAAGTTTCTAGAACAGGGGGAGAGGTCCCAAAGGATAAAGGTGACAACTTCCCTATGTACTATTTCAGCTTTTGAAATGGGAATATACCATAGGATACCCCATTCCCAAATAGTCTATAAATAGACCCCCTTCGCTTTAGACTAGGGGGATATTTTTGGACACTCTTAAAATTCACTCTACAACTGCTTTTTTACTGAACACTGGAAAACAAATCGGAATAGTTCTTTATTCAAAATGTCTAAAACAAATCAGTAGAAAGGAATCTGTTTTCTCAAGAACTCTTGAAGGTTTTCTGGGGTTCTTCTCAGTGGTAGGTTTTCTTTGATCTGCTTATGATTTTTTCTGAAATTCCTCTGGTTTGGTTTGTGGAGCTGGGTTAGTTCTTTGGGTTTCTGTTTGCTGCTGCTGATTTCTCTTCCTCTTTGTTGTTTATTGTTCATACTTGACCTTTATTTGGTCAAGTCTCTTTGTTGTTTTTCTCTTAAAAGGTATGTATCAGCTCATCTCTTCTCAATGAAATTTTTGGACTAGAGTCCTCATTTGCTGCTCACTGTATAAAACTGGGCTGTTCTTGATAAATGAAGTTGTTGTTTCTGTTTGTTATATGTAACTGTGTAGATGTTTATTGGCATGATAATGGCTTTGTGAGTATGATAGGTAATGTTTTTATGTTAGTATTTCTCCTGTTGATGCATGATTGTTTGCTTCAGATTATATGTATATAAATGTGATAAGTACTCATAGTCTACATTAGGGAACAAGCTGCATCATGGTGTTGAATATGACCTTCTCTATGGTCAGATTCCATCAATAAGAATGCAGAAATGTGCTTTTGATTGGGTCTCTTTGGTCAATAAAGAGATTCAATAAGAAAGTCTCTAGATAGTTTAGGATATTGGCATTAGGGTAGATGAATATGACTTTTTAATAGTAAAATTCACCCCTTAGTAGTGCACGAACATTAGTATGGTTGGCTGAAGTTTACCCTTTTAAAGGGTATGAAATATGTAATTAAGAAAGGCATTAGAGTAAGGACTCTGAACCTTTGAATGGTCAGATTCATCCTTTAAAATGCCTAAATAAGCAAGTTTCTATATAGTTTAGAATTATGTTAGTATTAGCCCTAGCGTAGATGAATCTGACTTTTAAATAGTCAAATTCACCCCTTGGTAGTGCATAAACAGTAGCCTAGGGTTCTAGAAATCACCCTTACGGATATAGAGAGGGTAATTAAAAGGCCCCCTTAGAGAAAAGGATCTGAATCCCTCAATATGATAAGATTTATTCTCATAAAATGCCTAAATGATCAAGTTAAGGAAATAATATGGACTAAAGGTCCCAAGTATAAAAATGACAAGTCCAGAGGTGAATTGATCCTCTTATGATCACATTCACCCTGAGAAAGTGCATAAATAATTCTGCCAGGTAATATGGTTTGAACACAAGCATTATAAAAACTAAAATTGACCTTTCCATGGTCAGTTTGGTTTTGGTAGTTGCATAACACTCAATCAATTAGGGTGTTTACAGATTCCGAAGGAAGTCACAAGTGTATGGCCTTAAAGGAATTCAAGTTAGGCAAATTAGCCAAAAATTTCCTTTTTTTTCTTTCCATTTTTCTGAAAAGTGTATTTAGATGGCAGTAGTTTATATTCATTTTCAGAATTATTGTAATTAAAGACTGGACTGTATTATGTTATGATGGCTAATTTGGGTATATGGAAATAGGCCAAGCTATTAAAAATAGCCTGTCAAGGCGTGAATTATCCTGAACCCCAGGCTATTGAGCCTAAGGCATATCGAAGCCCTCCAAGATTCAATGGAATACTATTCTGTCTGGAATTTGAAGTTTATTTAGTATAGTCTGTAGAGAAAATGTAAATATCTTTAAGTCTCACATGACTCTTCTATTAAATTTAAACTGTATTTTACAGTGATTACGTATGTTAGGCATTCGACTATTTAGGATTCAATTGAGATTAGAAAATGTCTTCAAAACTCGTGTACTTTTGGTATTAAAACTGATATGTCCGAAATTCCAGATTTCATTGTGAAAATCGATGTTTTTTTTAAAGTCCCATGATTTACTTATTCTGAACCTGATGAATTTGGGATATATAAGTATAGTCTTCCACAGTACCTCTTTAGTAACTGAAAAATAATATTAAGCGTGCAAATTTGCTTCTGATTGTTGTTCAAGAATCATGAATTCATATTTCTGTTTGTATCCTTGATTTCCTTAATTTTGTTTAGCTAAATTGTACATATCGCTTCTTTCATAAATGGCACGTACTAGGATTTGGCCAAAGGGGTAATTGATAAATTGGGCTAAAATATGGCCATAGCCCAAAATATGTTATCTTTAGGCTATTGGACATTATTTTAGGAAATCCTTAGGTAGAATGAATACATTTAGTTTGAAATTTGATCATTACCTCAAAATTACCCTAAACTACACTTGGGAGTGGCAACTCATGTCCCCGACCCTTAACTCCAAACAACTAAATAAAAACGCACATAACAATCACGGGTGCATTTCATATGACGCGTTTGCCATGTATCCAAAAACAACAAGTGTACGCCATCGTAACTTGTCCAAGATAAATCCATAAAAGTCCTAATCAATCTTAAAACCAAAACGCTCTTTCGAAAAAATAGAAAAGTTAAATATCGCCTCAAATAGGCACTAGAAAATCGTCATATTCTTGACCACGTAATCTACACTCAGGTGTGACAACTCATGTCCCTGTCTTCAACTTCAAACTATAAATCACATGTTGTAATTGCGGGTGCATTTCATGTGGCGTGGTTATAAATCCATAAATATTAAGAAGCATTTTAAAAGTAAAAAGGTTGAATGCACAATATGCTAAAATATGTAAATAATCTGATAATTTAGGCCAAATATTAATAGTTAAGTGACTGTGCTAGAACCACGGAACTCGGGAATGCCTAACACCTTTTCCCGGGTTAACACAATTCCTTACTCGGATTTCTGGTTGCAGACAAATTAAAACAGAGTCTAAATTTCCTCAGTTTGGGATTTAAAAATAAAACGGTGTCCCGGAGCATCGTCAAAAATCCGGGTGGCGACTCTGAAAACTAAAATAAATCCCGAATCTGAATAATATCATTTAAAGTGGAAAAAACTCCCTTATTACCCTTCATTAATCCGGGGGTGGAAAAAGGAGGTGTGACAATCCCCTCGCAAATTCTTGCAAAGCTTGGCTCACATACTCTGTAATCATTTGCTTTACTTGATCTTGTTCCACCGTTTGGTCATTATTATCATTGTTGTTATTGGATCTTTCTGGGGATTGTTACCTTAAACCACGTGGGGTTCTTGAAGGTGATGGAACTGGGGTTCCATTCCTTTGCTGGCTATTGTCGTTGGGGTTCGACATAGTTCAGAGGATATCGCTTGAAATTGAAAAGCAAACAAAGATTATCAGATTCTCGGTAACGGAACTAATTTGTTTAACCAAAGAATTAGATCCTTTGACTAAAGCTATTTCTAATGTAAACACGGGTTACTGATAATCAAGGAAACAGAGAAAGTGAATAATAGTCAATATTGCAGAAATATAGAAAAGCAAAGTAGATTGTATTCGAGAATCAGATGCCTTTACAATCTGTCTTCCCCTCCCTTATATAGGAGATTCCTTGATATAACGCAAAATTCTTGCTATGATTGCCCATTAATGACTAATTATGACATTAATGGGGCGTTAAAAAGGATAACGTTAATTGGGGTACAGTTACATAACGTATGAGTAATCAATTATGTGTTCTTGAATCTACCTGTAGCTTTGTCCAGATTCATTTTGACTGTGTCTCTTCCCTGTCTTGATCAGGTTGAGTTTCTCGTGGCTGATGTGCTCGATGATTTATTGAATCGTGCCTCTTTGTTCCATACATCTTCAAAGAATCACATCCAGCTGTTGCGTTATCCTGTGTCCACATAACTGGCTGAGTTGTCAAGAGTAGGCTTACGCGTGAAACTTTTTTTTACCAATACAAATATGTCATATGAGGTATATCCAGTGGCTATTTAGGGTCGTCAAGTCAGAAAGCTGAGGTCTAAGGATATAGCTTCAGTGAAGGTTCAGTGGAGAGGACAGTCGGTGGAGGATTCCACCTGGGAGATCGAGCATGAGATGCTGAGAAGATATCCTCACTTATTCGAGACTCCAGGTATGTTTCTAGACTCGTTTGAGGACGAACGTTTGTTTAAGAGAGGGAGGATGTAACGACCCGGCCGGTCGTTCCTTGTGATTAGCCCCGTTTCCCTCGTTTCTGCTTTATCATATGTTTCTTAGCCTATATATGTTGTGTTGGGTCGATTGGTTCGGGTTCGGAGTAGTCGTGGTGAGAACTGAGACACTTAGTCTCTTAAATTAGCTTAATAGTTGAAAAAGTTAATTGGGAGTTGACTTATTGGTAAACGACCCAGGAATGCGGATTTTATGGCTCGGGTAGCTTCTTTAGGTGATTTGGGACTTAGGAGTGTGTTCGTAATGAAGTTTTGATGTCCGATGTAGAATTAGGCTTGAATTGGCAAAAATTAGTTTTTGGTGATTTCCGGTCGTCAATGGAAAATAGGCTATCGGGGTAAGAATGGCATTCCAAAATTTGGAATGGGTTTGTAATGTCATTTTGTATATGTGTGCAAATTTTTAGGACAATCGGATGTGTTTTGATTGGTTTCGGCATCATTGGCGAGATTTAGAAATTTCAAAGTTCATAGGCTTGAATTTGATGTAATTTTGGTGTTTTTGTGTTGTTTTTTATGCTTCGAAGGATCGACTAAGTTTGAATGATGTTATGGGGTGTTTTGGTAGGATTGATTGAGGTCCCGGGTGCCTTAGGTGTATTTCGGATGCTCAAACGGGCATTTTTGGTCTTAAGGAGTGCTGTTTTTCTGGTGTTTGAGCAGCATGGGTTTCTTCAATGCGATCACGTGAGTTCATCCGCGATCGCTTAGAGTAATGTTTGAGGTAGGCAAGTTTTTTCTATGCGATTGCGTAATAAGGTTTGCGATCGCATAGGTTGGGCAACTGAAGCAGTGCGATTGCATGGCCCTTTGTGCGATCGCATAGGGTGTTCTAAGGCGCGTGTGTGGGATAATTATTTTAGCTATGCGAACCTGTGTGTTGGTATGCGAACGCATATAGTGGTCTGGGCTGTGCATCACGATTGCGTGGCTGGAGACGCGATCGCACTGAAGGAAATGTTAGTGCTGGGCAGAATGTTTTAAAAGGCCATCTTTGCGAATTGAGTCCATTTTTCCTCCATTATTGAACGGGTTTGGAGCTCTTTGAGAGGGTTTGAAGAGGATATTGAAGGGAATCACTTGGAGGTAAGATTTTTTACTTCATAACTCGATTCTATGTTGTTTTCTAAGTAATTAAATCGAAAATTTGTTGAATTTAAACCCATAATTGGGGAGATTAGGTGCATGAGAATTGGAAATTTCTTTTGATGATTTGAGTGGGCAATTGTAGTCCGATTTTGGTGTTCTTGGTATGTATAGAATCGTGGGAGGACGAGTATTCTAGTGTTGTAAATTTTATCCAATTCTGAGACGTGGTCCTGAGGCTCAGGTTTTGCCGAATTTCAAGAATTGTGTCTAAATTGATAGTTTTCGATTGGGTTTTGTTCCTTTAGCGTATATTGGTGATGTTAATTTGGTTTTGGTTAGATTTGGAGCAATAGGGAGCCTATTTGAGGGGCAAGGGCATCGTGGATTAGTATTGTGTCCCGGTAGAGGTAAGTAATGGCTATAAATCTTGTCCTGAGGGTATGAAACCCTGTACTTAAGATTTCTCATTGTTTTTAGAATGGTGCACATGTCGGATGACGAGTATGTGGCGCGCACTAATTTTTGGATCGGACTTGGTCCTCTCCGCGGCAACTATTGATTTGCGTATTTTTACTCTAAATGATATGTTAAATTTTGTTCTAAAACTATTGATATATTTGGGCTATAAGCCATGTTTGGGGCCTCTTGCCGACTTGTTTAGACCCCTTGGGGGATTTTTACTGCTATTTCCTCATTGTTGATTTATGATTTACACTCAGTCATGTTATGTTTAACTGATTTTGAAACTCAGCCTTATTTACACTGTTTTGAGATATAAAATGATACTTTTGGGTCGAGTACCCCGTTTTACTGATACGCCCGAGATGCTTTTGAGAATTTCTGATTGCGTGAGGCCGAGGGCCTTATTGTGAGGATATGATATTCCACTAGGTGTCTTGATATTAGCGTTTGGGCTGAAGGAGCCCCTGCGGAGTCTGTACACACCCTCAGTGAGCGCAGGTACCTACTGAGTGCGAGTGCCGAGTGACTTGGAGGCATGAGTGACAGTGAGGTTGCCCGAGGCGCTGATACTGAGTGGCTGTGAGGTATGCTAGGTGATGTTCTGCCCAAGGGGCGATTTATAATTCATGTTTTGCCTGAGGGGCTATTTACGACTTATTTCATTTTACACTAAACTCTTCAAGTATTTTTATTTCTGAAATTGTTGGAAACACATTTTTCGAAGGATTTTACTAAAGTTGGCTTTTAAGGTATGTTGATTTCATATATATATATATGTGTGTGTGTGTGTGTGTGTGTGTGTGTGTGTGTACTGTTGGAAAGAAAGGTTGTGCATATTGTGAACTGATGATTTGATTTTATGTGTTTTTACTGCTTAAACTTGATTTATTCTCATTACTACTGAGTTGGCGTACTCACATTACTCCCTGCACCCCTGTGTGCAGATACAGGTGCTGATACCGAGCGTTAGCCATCTATTCCGTGCGGAGCCAGAATTCGGGACATAGAGGTAGCTGTTCCGCGTCCGCAGCATCTCTGTTTTCCCTTCTTATGTTGTACCTAGTTATTCATTTGGATATTTTGTATTATAATAGTAGACTGTTTGGTATATTCCTTAGATGCTCATGATATGTTGACTCCGGATTTTGGGGATGGTTTAGACTGTTTAACTGTTATTTTGCCTAATGGATTCAGTAATTCTATATACATTTATGAAACGTTGAAAAGGGTTGGGATTTTGGAAAGAAACGGTAAATATGTGATTGTTGGCTAGCCTAGTTCCACGATAGGCGTCATCACGGCCGGTTTAGGATTTGGGGTCGTGACATTAAATTAGTCTTTTTATGGCTATTAAGCATAGAGCGGAGTCTAAATTCATAAAATGACCCCTTGGGTCATCACAATCTCCACCTCTAAAACAAACCTTCTTCCTCGAATGGACATAGAAAATTACCTGAATTCGCGAACAAGTGTGGATATCTACTCTGCATGTCCGAATCGGACTCCCAAGTAGCTGCCTTAACGGGCTGGCCTCTCCACTGCACTCGAACTGAAGGATAACTCTTAGATCTCAACTGATGAACTTGCCGGTCTAAAATGGCTACCGGCTCCTCCTTATAAGTCAAGTCTTTGTCAAATTGGAAAGAGCTAAAATCTAACACGTGGGACGGGTCACCATGATGTTTCTGGAGCATAGACACGTGGATTACCGGATGAACTGAGGATAACCCTGGAGGAAATGCAAGTCTATAAGCTCCCCCCCCCCCCACTCTATAAAGAATATCAAATGTCCTAGGGCATAACTTACCCTTCATCCCAAATCTCATAACACCCTTCATGGGCGACACAAGAATCAATACTCTCTCTCCAACCATGAATTCCACATCACGAACTTTACGTTCGGTATAACTCTTTTTCCTAGACTGAGCTGCACGAAGTCTCTCTTGAATAATCTTGACCTTATCTAAGGTCTCCTGAACTAAGTATGTACCCAACAACCGAGCCTCTCCAGACTCAAACCATCCAAGTGGCGATCTGCACCGTCTACCATATAACACCTCATAAGGAGCCATATGAATTCTCGACTGATAACTATTATTATAAGCAAACTCCACTAACGGAAAGAACTGATCCCACGAACCTCCAAAGTCAGTAGCACAAGCGGAAAGCATATACTCCAATATCTGAATGGTACGCTCGGACTGCCCGTCAATCTGAGGGTGAAATGTTGTACTCAACTCCACTTGGGTACCCAACTCACGCTGAACTGCCCTCCAAAAGTGCGAAGTAAACTGTGTACCCCGATAAGAAATGATAGATACAGGCACACCATGAAGGCGAACAATCTTCCGGATATATAACTCAGCCAACCGCTCTAAAGTATAAGTACTTGCCACATGAATGAAATGTGTTGATTTAGTCAGCCTATCTACAATAACCCAAGCTGCGTCAAATTTCCTCTGAGTCTGTGGGAGCCCAACAACGAAGTCCATAGTGATACGCTCCCATTCCACTCAGGAATCTCTATCTGCTGAAGAAAACCACTAGGTCTCTGATGCTCATACTTTACCTGCTGACAATTTAAGAAACGAGCCACATACGCAACAATGTCCTTCATTCTTCTCCACCAATAATTCTGCCTCAAGTCTTGGTACATTTGGGCTGCACCTGAATGAATCGAATACTTAGAACCGTTAGCCTCCTCAAGGATAAACTCACGAAGGCCATCAACATTAGGCACACATAAACGACATTGTATACTCAAAACACCATCATCGCCAACTGTAACCTGCTTGGCATCACCGTGTCAAACTGTGTCCCTAAGGACCGCCAAATGTGGGTCATCATCCTGCCGCTCCCGGATACGGTTAATTAGAAAAGACCGAGCAACTGTACAAGCTAGAACACTACTGGGCGAAATATCCAACCTCACAAACTGATTATCCAACGTCAGAATGTCTGAAGCCAACGATCTCTCACCAACTGGAATATATGCAAGGCTGCCCATACTCACCTCCTTTATACTCAATGCGTCGGCCACCACATTGGCCTTCCCTAGGTGATACAATATGGTGACATCATAATCTTTTAGTAACTCTAACCATCGCCGCTGCCTCAAATTTAGATCTTTCTGCTTGAATAAGTACTGGAGACTACGGTGGTCAGTAAAAACTTCATACGGCACGCCATAAAGACAGTACCTCCAAATTTTCAATGCATGGACAATGGCTGCCAACTCTAAGTCATGAATGGGATCATTCTTCTCATTGACCTTCAGCTTTCGAGACGCATATGCTCACCCTGTCATCCTACATCAACACTGCTCCAAGGCCAAATCGGGAAGCATCACAATACACCGTGAAAGAACCTGAATCTGATGGTAACACCAACACCGGTGCTGAAGTCAAGGTTGTCTTGAGCTTCTGAAAGCTCGCCTCGCACTCATATGACCATTAAAATGGGCACCTTTCTAAGTCAATTTAGTCATTGGGGCTGCTATAGACGAGAACCCCTCCAAAAAATGACGGTAGTAATCCGCCAAACCCAAGAAACCCCTATTCTCCGTAGCTATGGTGGGTCTAGGCCAGTCCCTGACTGCCTCTATCTTCTTAGGATCAACCTGAATACCCTCAGCTGATACAATATGACCCAAAAAGGCTATTGAATCTAACCAGAACTCACATTTAGAAAACTTAGTATATCATTTTGAATATCTCTCAAAGTCTGGAGTGCTATACGGAGGTGCTGCTCATGCTCTTCCCGAGTGAGGGAGTATATAAGAATGTCATCAATGAACACGATCATGAAAGAGTCCATATGGGGCTTAAAAATCCGATTCATCAAATCCATAAAGGCTGCTAGAGCATTAGTCAGCCTAAAAGACATAACCAAAAATTCATAATGCCCATACCTCGTCCGAAAGGCTGTCTTAGGAATATCGGACCCCCTAATCTTCAGCTGATGATAGCCTGACCTCAAATAAATATTCGAATATACTCTAGTACCATGAAGATGATCAAATAGGTCATCAATTCTCGGCAACGGATATTTATTCTTGATAGTAACTTTATTCAACTGCCGGTAATCTATACACATTCTCATCGACTTGATAGTAACTTTATTCAACTGCCGGTAATCTATACACATTCTCATCGACCCATCTTTATTCTTTACAAACAAAATCGGTGCACCCTAAGGCGAGACATTGGGTCTTATGAAACCCTTATCTAGCAAGTCTTGCAACTGCTCTTTTAATTCTTTCAATTCTGGTGGGGCCATCCGATATGGATTAATAGAAATGGGCTGAGTGCCCGGAGCCACATCAATACAGAAATCAATATCCCTGTAGGGTGGCATACCCGGCAGGTCTGCAGGGAATACCTCAGGAAACTCACGCACGATAGAAACTGACTCTATAGAAGAAACCTCACCATCGGATCACGAATATGAGCCAAATAAGCCAAACACCCTTTCTCCACCATGCGGCGAACCTTGGCATATGAAATCACCTGGATGGGAGAATGACCAAGAGTTCCTTTTCCATTCTAATCGAGGCAACCCCGGTAATGCTAAAGTAACTGTCTTGGCATGACAGTCTAAGATGGCATAATAGAGCGACAACCAATCCATGCCCNACCCCCCCCCCCACTGGTGTAGACACATAAACAGGAACACTCAAGGGATTACGGGGCACATTCAACTACGAGGCAAAATAGGATGAAACATACAAGTAAGTAGACCCCGGATCAAACAAAACTGAAGCATCTATATCACAAACTGAGATGATACCTGTAATAACAACGTCGGAGGACTCTGCCTCGGGCCTGGATGGAAATGCATATAGTCGGGGCTGGGCCTGCCACCCTGAACCACACCTCTAGGAGGATCTCCACCTCTAGCAAGCTGACCTCCACCTCTAGCTATTTGTCATCCACCTCTAACATTCTGGACTCTACCTCTAACTACCTGACCCCTACCCCTTGCTGGCTGGGCAGGTGGTGCTGCAGCTGGTGCCGGAACTATGGAACGAGAACCCTGGTACTGATGTTGATTACTTAGAAACCTCGGACAAGCTCTCCGAAAATGACCATATTCACCACACTCAAAACATCCCTCCTGATATGAGGACTGACCCTAACGAACCGGCTGACCACGATAATAACTCTACAGAGGAGGTGCTCTAATAAGAGCTGAAGGAGCACTGTAGACTGGCTAAGAAGAAGGAGGCAGATAAGAACCACGACCCCCTGAAGTACCATGTGAAACTTGTAGTGCTGAATGGAAAGGCTTGGAAGAATGGCCTCTACTAAATGAAGTCCCGCCTCCATATGAGGCACCATTGAAACCACCTGAATGGTGAGGTCTCTTGTCTGACCCCTGACCTCCTATCCAAAGAACTGACTCGGCCCCTGTCTCCTTGGCCATCTGCATCCTGAAGAGAAATCTCGGCCCCTATCTCCTTGTCCATCTGCAACCTGATGGGCTGAGCAAGGCCATCAATAAACCGTCTGACCCTCTCCCTCTCTGTGGGCAATAAAAGAATGACATGTCTAGCTAAATCCACGAAACGAGTCTCATACTGGGTCATTGTCATGCTTCCCTGCTGAAGTCGCTCAAACTGACGACGCTTATCCTCTCGAGTAGTAATAGGAAAGAACTTCTCCAAAAAGAGATGAGAGAACTGATCCCAAGTCAGGATAAACAATTTTAATTTAATACTTAATCTAATGGCTTTAAATGAATAATTCACAATATATAAAAAAATAAACAATTAACTACACCTAGCCACGAACTAATTATGTAGATAAATCCAAAAACTACCCCAGAGTCTGGTGTCACAATTCACGAACTACTAAAGAGTACTACAAATACTTGGCTGAAAGAAATAATGTAATTATTTTGAATATATAAAACAGCGTTTACGAAAATAGGAGAAGACTCTCGGGATCTGCGAACGCCGGCAGATATACCTCGTGTCTCTGAATAAATGAATAGACGCTCTAAATATCTATACAGCTGGCCGGTACCTGGATCTGCACAAAAGAGTGCAGATTGTAGTATCAGTACAACCGACCCCATGTACTGAGTAAGTGCCGAGCCTAACCTCGACGGAGTAGTGACGAGGCTATAGCAGGCCTTTAGCAATATAACCTGTGACAATAATATATAAAGCAAGAAGGAAATCTAAATAAATAATTATGTACTACAACAATAATAAAATAACTCAGCCGCCTTTTCCAGGCCACATCTATAACCAATCCTCAAATAATTTCCAAGTTAAACTTTAACTTTAAATAAAAGTAGTGCCGAAAATATGAAGAATAGTAAAATAAACATTTATGCCTTTCAAATATTTATTTTCTTTGAAATTCAGTAAAAATATAAATGTCCTCCCTTATTGCTCCTTGTTGCAGCGTGCAACCCACTCCCACCTGTCCACCCTTATTTCTCCTCCCTAAATATATCACCTTTATTACTCTTGTTGCGGCATGCAACCCGATCCCACCTGTCCACCCTTATCACTCTTTGTTGCGGCGTGCAACCCGCTCCCACCAGACATCTCATATCAATATATTCATAAATTTCACAATTTAGGCCAAGCCTATCACAATATGTTTTTTGTCTCAACAATTATAAATAAGAAACTGTAATTTTTCTCATAACTTCATCAATATCCTCTCAACCATGAAACCAACAGGAACATAAATATGTATATATATCTCGTAAAAACAATGCCAAACCACTCAACGGTTTTGTAGCACAAGGGAACCAGCTAAAACAACCAATACTCTTTCCAAAATAACCACAACAATATTTAACAACAAAATAACAAGGCCAGGTACTCATAGAAACAATAATGAACATAGAACAATTAAGACAGGAATCAATTAAGTTGGGAACAGGAAAAGGGATCATGTTTCACATGAAATTTGGTGGTGCATACTCGTCAGCTCACCTATACACCACACACATGCATTTCACATAGCAAACAAGTGGGGATTCCTATTCCCTCAACTCAAAGTTATATCAAACACTTACCTCAATTTCGTAGGCCACTCATTGCCCAATTATAGCTTTTCCTTTAAAATCTTGCTCTAACTTGCTCGGATCTAATCATAATTAACTCAATATCATCAATTAATGCTAAAGGAACTAACTTTATTGAAAAACATAATTTTTCTTAAGTTTTCTCAAAAAAAGNATTCAATTTTTACAAAATTCCCTAATTCTACCCAAACCCTCAATTTTTACCATGAAAATTCTTAGTTTTTGATTTAAAAGTGATGAAAAACAATAAGGAATTGAAAGAGTGAAGTTTAGAATTGATTACCTATGACTTGGGGATGATATTTGGTGAAAACAATCGTTCTTAGGGCTGTGGGGTTCGAAAATATGAAGAAGAAAGGATTCAGCCATTTTTACACTGTATTTATACTACTGGGCACTAAGGCTATGCGTTCGCATGGGAGGGGCTGCATTCGCGTAGGGCCCAGGCCTGATGGCCTATGCATTCGCGTTTGAAGTGGTGCGTTCGCATAGAGGAAAGCCAGGCAGCTCCCCCAGGCCCAAATAACTCTATGCATTCGCGGGGCCCAATCGCGTTCGCATAGAGCAAAAATGACCCCCACCTATTCTAACTATGCGTTCGCGACTGGGTCATACGAACGCAATGACCAAAAAAAATGGCACACCAGATACAGTAAAACCAGCAGAACCTTTAAGTGCAAAAACTTCCCGTGGCCTATCCAAAACTCACTCGAGCCCTAACGGCTCTAAACAAAACATGCACGCAAGTCTAGAACTATCATACAGACTTGCTCGTGCGATCAAATCATGAAAATAACATGTAAAACTATGAATTAAACCTCAAAACTCATCATTTTCCTCAAGAACACTTAAAGTTCATTATTTCTCAACCGGATGTCCGTATCACGTCAAATAAAGTTTTTCACCAAATTTCACAGTTAACCTTTAAATAATATAACAAATTTGTACCGGGCTCCGGAACCAAAATACGGGCCCGATACCAATGTTTTCAAACATTAATTTTTTTCTTTATTTCATAAATATTTCAACAAAATAATTTCTTTCAAAAATAAATTTCTAAGGCTTGGGACCTCGGAATTCATTTTCGGGCATAAACCCGAGTCCCATATTTTACTGCGGACCTCCCGGGATCGTCGGAACAAAGATCTGGGTCCGTTTACTCAAAAAATTGACCAAAGACAACTATAATCAAATTTAAATTCTAGAAATCACTATTTCTCATATTTTCACATAAAAGATTTTCGGTTTCACGCTCGGAATGCGCACGCAAATTAAAGTATTTAAAATTAGTCTTTTTATGGTTATTAAGCATAGAGCGGAGTCTAAATTCATAAAATGACCCCTTGGGTCATCACAATATATATAACGGTATCAAGATTGTTAAACTTACGGGGTGTAACATCCTTCCCCCTTTTAGAACATTCGTCCTTGAATGTTAACTCTTAGAGATTTTAAAAATATCTCACTAGGGCCTCCTTTATATAATAAACTAAAATCCAAAACTATATTCGAAGTCTCGACCATTAACAACCTTTTTGTTCTTGAGTATTTCGTATCTTCTTCACATTTACCTTACTTACATTTCAATCTCGCATCGTATCTTCTGTTTTTTTTCATAATCTCCCTTCCACATTACGCCTTAAAGCTCTACTGTGATAGCACCTCTAGTGCATACAAAATTCAGTGGAAACTTTATACAGACTTCTTATGATTTAGCTCGTATGGCACGATCTGGAAAGAAACGAAGGGTAACATTTTCTAGATGACCTATAGCCTCTCAATTATAAATGTGGTGCGCAACACACCCATAAGTGAGACTCTACTAGGCACGGCTTGTTAGACTCCCTAGGACAAGACCTGCTCTGATACCACTTTGTCACGCCCCGAACCTGGGGAGGCGTGGCTGGCACCCGGTGTCGTGATGGCCCGAGCGAAACACTCTGTAACTTATGATCATTCGACCAAAACTAGAACATACATAGGTCGAGTTACCTGGACTCATTCCTTTTGTAACTATCATGGGCTAACATGGCCACAACTCATAATGCATAACTATAAGTGGGCAACACCGTATCAATAAACTATCGTTCTTAAACCATGAATACATATGGGTTGGCAAGGCCTCTGACATACTGTACAAAATGAACCTCTGTCTACAAAGCGTCTAAGATTGTTTAACATCAAATGGGACAGGGTACCGGCCTACCCATAAGTGTGTAGAAAAATTCTGACACGATGACTCATAGACTCGGCTGCACTCTGAATGGGGTGGAGTCTTACCGATCCTTCACTGAAGTCAATCTCGTCTACTATGAGGGCTCGTCAAACTGATTATCTATACCTGCAGGCATGAATGCAGCGTCCCCAACAAAAGGACGTCAGTACGAATAATGTACTGAGTATGTAAGGAAGAACTGAAACATAACCATAAGTCAACATTAATTAAAGACATATAAGAATCAACCTGAATCTCTTAAGTGACATCGTATATGCATACTTATCATACTTACATATACATAATTCTTCTCTTTGAGACTATTATCCATATATATGATGCATGACTGCCTAACTGATCAGTGGTAACTTCCCGACTGGCCTTCGCACGATGGTGAATGTATGATTCCCAACTGGTGGTATATAATGATACATAACTGCCCGACTGACCTAGCCCAGTGGTAAATGCATATCTGTCCAACCGGCTGTAGCACGGTGGTAAATGAATATGCATGACTGCCCAACCAGCTGTAGCACGGTGGTAAATATGTAACTGCCCAACCGGCCGTAGCACAATGGTAAATATGCAACTGGCCAACCAGTCGTAGCTCGATGGTAAATGCATGACTGCCCGACCGGTCGTCGCTCGGTGGTAAATAAATATGGATGTATTACTATATTATAAACATTAACATCTTTATCAAATACCTCAACAGGGCACTAGATATCTACTTAGAAATTCTTGAATATCACTTTATGGGAATGAATAACGTAGATCTCCTTAACTGCTAAGAGTAGAAACACTTATGAAATGGAATTACGTTTATGTATCGTTACGTGGATCATAACAAAAGAAAGAAGTAATAGTATTAACATACCTGAGTCGGTTCTCCGGACAATCCCTTTAACACACGACAATCATGACAAAACATGTGACGGCAAGACCGGAGTAGGAAAAATCCGTGTTGCACTGCCAAGATACGGGTCCCTGTATTTATCTTGCTCATTGATTTACTCAGATAAAGAATAGAAAAAAGTATCATCACCGCCTCAGTTCCTTTTTTTTTTTGGTGAGGATTTGCAGAGACGAATTTAGTACAACTCCAAAACTAAATTATTTTGAGTAAAAAAATTCACATGGTGTGAATTATTTTTCCTTGAGATTTTTCTTTTAAGAGACAAGCCATCAGAACAACATAACATTATGTAACTCATTGGTTTACAGTTTAAAGGACAATCAAAGTTTTGTACATCAATCAATGATAAAGAATAACAATGGAAGTTATACATATCACCTTATCAAAGTGATTCAATAGTCACTCGGTGGATCACATGTTACTGACACGTTGAATTATTATCCAAATATATTAATTAATTAATTAGGTAATATCCCGCTATCCGATAATTAATCAATTACCCGCATAATTAAGAATTGTCTCAAATTACTTAAAATTTTACTTATTTTTAATACACTTTATACATCCTACTATCATGTTCATGTGGTACCATATAAAATAAATACATACACTATTATTTCATTAAAACATCCATGTAAAAATACATATATTTTCTCAACTTATAATTTTTCTAATCTCATATAAAGGGTAAAAATTCTCGCACACTTAATTCGTAAAATGGTAAAAAGATAACCTTCTTTTCTTGTGAAATTTTTTTTTTATATCATTACAATAAAGAAAATCTCATAAACGTTTCTCATATTATGTGTATAATTTAAAACATAATCAAAAGTAGTAATATTAATAACTATATAAAATCATATTTTTCAAACCATTTTTTTTTTGTTTACAAAAATGTTCCACTCAAAATCCCATATCAAATATATATATATATATATATATATATATATATATATATATATATATATATGTAACGGTATCAAGATTGTTAAACTTACGGGGTGTAACATCCTTCCCCCTTTAGAACATTCGTCCAAATACCTTGATGATCATTGAGAATCTCCACGGGTGGTAGATTCTTATTTTTTGGTCATGGGTGTAAGGCCCCTTAAATTTCTGGCAAGGAATTCAAGGTTTTGTGGTGCCTAGGTAGGCTACTCTATATGAATCGTGGTACGGACTTTTTGGGTTGTATAATGCATTGAAGAGTTGGTGGATATATTTGGGAGAAGAAGACAATTATGCAGTTAGATTCGCGATAGCAGATCCATTATGCGGGCCACACACCCATTGTGGAGTTGAACAGCAAAGTAGTTGAACTTTGAAGGTTGTTTTGAAGTACATTATGTGATCGCATTTCTATATCGCGGTTTGCACTTCCATCGCAGAGTTACCATGAAGAATTTCATAGGGTGATTTAGTGGTCCATTTCGCGGCCACATAACTGGTTTACGGATCGCAGACTTGTCCAGGCCAACCTAGTTTTTGGGATCATTTCTATGGTCCATTTTGCGGCCCACATATCTATTTTGTGGTCCACTCTACGACAGCAGAGTTGAGTTTGAAGGGTCCATTTTCTATTTTTATAACCCGATCCCATTTCTTATAAAATGAATTTGGGATTATTTTGGCTGGTTTAAACATATATTTTGTAGAGAGAGGAGTGCTTTAGAGAGTGAGGAAGGATCCCCAACTTTGATCATAAATCCTTGCCCCAATCTTGAAGATTCAAGGAAATCACTCACTAGACCATCATCTATCCAGATAAGACCTTGTCCTAAAACCTTCATGCAATTGTTATTGGTTTAAGTAGGTTATGGAGTTGGAGATAGTCCATGCATGTAACTATCGTGCCCCCTTTTTCTCGCGAAATTGGATTTCGACATTTCTGAGACAACTCCCTTCCTTTTGGGATGGGATATGCGATTTGAAGAGTCGCCACCTAACAGATTAAGGTGCATTAGGGCACCTAAAGTAATTAACTCATGAACTAGTTTGCATCACCAGAGATTGGGTAAGGGCTCAAAATTACCTTGAGGGGAAGGTGTTAGGCACCCCTCGAGGTCTACAACGGTGGGTCCCGGCCGAACTTAATTAAGAGAATTAGTATTTAAAGCAAAATAAAGGAATTTAGACAACTATTATTTTAAAGCAGGAATTAAAGGGGTCCTAAATTTTTTAGCCTATAGGATCATTTTCATGCAATACTTGGTAACTTTCCCCAGGTTGGGGTGCTACACATAGAGTTAGTGCACAGTTCATCATCTCCTTTACTACCCAAATACTATCTTTCAGTTGTTACTTAAGCGTTCTAGTATATTCTAACTCGTGCCTTATGCGTGCACTACCCATCCTTTTTCTATGGTCCTGGAGGTGTTTAGGACCTCTATTTAAGGTGGTTCTAGACTGACCTAGGTTTCTTAAAATGAGAAAAAGCTAGGCGACAAACAAAATTCAAATAGAACTGTCACAGAAGAACAACTAAAGGCTCATGTTAACCTCCACAAATAGTCAACAAATACACGCAGTTCAATCAGCAAATTTCATTAATTTAGGATCCTATAGGTAGGATATCTATATGAGAAGAAATAGAATTTAGAGAAGCATTTTTTTTAAGGCGAGCATTGGGACCTATCAATTTGCCTACCGATTTTGATTAAGTTCTGAATCTGGGAAAATTTCAAGCAGCAAGAGATCAGAGTTTTAGGCCCAGAATTCTTAATAAACCTACAGGTTTGTCTAAGTGATAACCAGAACAGAATCCTATAGGCATGGTATCTACAACTGTTAATTGTAGACCTATAACAACGAGTTACTGATTTTAACAGACATGTTTTTATCTCTTTAGATCCTATATGCATGCTTTCTACTTTTGCAGAATTAGTTAACTCCTATAGGCATGATTCTAAGTATTGAAACTGATTACAAGCGTGATTTCTAAACTTACAACTGATTTACCCTATAGGCATGATATCTATTAGTTTAAATCCTATAGACATGATTTCTAGGTTTTTAAACGGATTCCTTTTATTCCTGTAGGCATAATATCTAAGTTGAAACTGCTTTTTATTTCCTATAGGAATTATATCTATTAATCACATTGCGCAGAATTTTTAAAGCAAATTGCCAGGAAAATTTATTAGCTCAAACAAATAGAATCCTATATACAAGACAACTAATGCACATTGATATTGGAAATATGTGTAGATCCTAAGAACATGGATTCTAATGCAGAATTACCAAAAGACCTATAGACAGTGTCTCTAATATGCATGATCACAAACAGTCAAGAAAAACATCCAATAGGCAGAATTTCTAAACGATTAATAACACTCACACAATCAACACAGTAACCCTATAGACAGGATTTCTACCCGAGTTTTGAACAAAGATATATAAAAAACCCCAGCTTTTACTAATAACCCCAGATCTATTATTATAGAGATTATTACATTATTACATCCCAATATGAATGAATTGCATAATACTATCCATTACACTACAGGGAGCCTTAGCAGGCCCAATATTAACCTAGAAACCAGGCCTTCAAGAAAAGCAAGTCTGAAGCATAATAGGATCCATCCATGGCACATAAAATTAGGTTTCTAATGCGTCAAAGTTCCCAAGGGCCTCAGGGACCCCGGGCAATTCTCACGCCAGAACCTCACCTAGAAAACAGTTCATAAAAGATTGGAAGACCAATCCAATGTGTCAGAGTTCGGAGGACCCTAGGCATTGCTCACATTGGGGGTGATAGGTACCTAGATAACTAAGAGTAGAAATTTGAAAACCAGTATAGAGAGGGTAAGGGGGATAGTTTTAGAAAAAAAATTGATTTTTAGAAGCAAATAAGTTCAGACTACATGGTAGCAAATAGAGCTGGGCCAAGAAACAAACAGAGCATGTGGTCTAAAGAGATTAGTACTTATTCAACTAAGTACTCATACCAGTATTCAAAGTGATTCACAAAGAGCAAGGGCACTTAAATTAACAGACAGAATTGTCTACACATGCTTGCAAGGCAGGGAACATACAACTGATTATGCAGAGTTTCACATTATTAAAGATAACCTAATTAGCTTTGTCACTAAGTGAAATCATATAGGCATGTATTAAACAAAAACATGTTGAAGTTTGAAATAACTAACCAAACAAAGACATAGAACAAGATAGGGTAGTAGGAACTAGAGCATACTAGTTTTAGAGAGAGGTAAACAGGCATCATAGATCAGGAAGAAGCATGCTAAGGTTGAAACAAACATGCAAAACAGAAGAAGATAACAAGAATTAAGATATAGCAGTTGAGAAACAAACATACAAGAATCATGTATCAAACAGAAGCAGGTTGAGGTCGAAATAAACTAATCACATATAGAATAGAAATAGGTTAACAGATGTTAACACATACCAGTTAGGAAGAAAGTAAATAGAAATGTAATGACAGTTTGGATCCAAAGAGTTTAGCCTTGGCTTCCAGCTGACTTAATAGTGCAAAAACCAGAGTAGCAGCATAAAGAGAGTTTTTTTTAGAAAAAACAGAGAGCTTTTTAAGTTGTGAAGTGAAGAAAGTGTAAGAGTGTGTAAGTGTGAGTGTAAGTCTGTAAGCGTGAGCGTGTGTGTTAAATCAGAATAGTGAAAGTTTCTTATAGCATATAGTAGAGTAAAACCAAATAAGGTAAGGTATGCAAAATCAATCAATCAATCAAATAGGGTTAACATGAGTCAATTAACAGTAAGTGTAACTTAAATTAAGGAGCATCTTTCACGGAATAAATCAGTAGACAAGATTGAGGCTAAATAAGGTAAGTAGGAAATCTAGATATCACTTATAGGTCGGTTATAGTAATCAAAGCACATAAATCAGGCTAGCAAGAGAATTAAGGCAAGTAGTACCAATTAGGAATCGCACATAAGGAAAGCATAAGTAAAAATTTGTCAAGGAGATATCAGTTTTAAAAGGAAAGCACAATTTTTGAACCCTAATTAATCAAGTGAATGAGTTAATCACTTTAATTGATAGAGCCACAGTAAACGGGCAAAACATTATAACCAACAGTCAAATAATGAAAAAACCTAAGGTGTAAAGACATAGATATGAAACTCAAGTAAAAGAAATCAGTAAAACAGTAAAGAAGAAAACTAGAGTTAAACATTTAAACGTTTTAAACATTTTTGCAGAAACCTCTTGAAAAATCGAAACCCTAGCTTTTAGGGAAAAATGTAATCGGTTGAAAATAGTAGTAAAAATACAAGAATCTTAAAGAAAAAATACCAAAAGAACTCAAACCGCTTCAGATCTAAAGAGGTCTGAACTGATTTTGGCTAGAAATAGTTATGTTTATACAAAAAATAAATAGAGGTGGAAAATCTGGTTTAAACCAGAGACTTGAAGCCATAAAAACATAAAAGTGATAATACTCACAGATATGGGGGTGAATACAGATTAATCGAGAATATGAGAGATTTGAACTAAATCTGGCTCGAGCTTCTTGAGATTATCCTCAAGTAACATGAAAATCGAACAACCAGCAGAGATAGGAGGCCGGATAGGGTCTGAGATTGAAGAAAGAACCCATGAATCAAAGGGGTTTCAATGACAGAGGGCTAAGGTTAGAAGGAGAGTAAGAGAGGGGAAGGGGTTTCAAGGCGGCGAATTTTGAAACGTGAGTAGGGTTTAGGCCGTTTGGTTAATTAAAAATGGAAAGATTGTCCTGGACCGTATTCTGAGATCAACGGCCAAGATTAAATCTGGGGTTGGGGAGGGTTATAACAATTGGGTTATTGGGTTAAGTTTATGGGTATTGGGTAAGGTTAGGTTATTGGGCTGGGGTAGTTATTGGGCTAAGGTCAGAAAAAATTCATAAAAGAGGCTTTATGTTAAATACCTCTTTGGTTTAATAAATTAATTTATAAAAATAGTTAATAAATGATGAAATGCTATTTATGTACACATGGGCTATTATTGCAAAGTTATTGTAATTATAACCTGAAAATGTAAATATAATTATGCATAAAATAATTAAAGCTTAATATAATATAAATGATAAAAATTAAGCAATAAAATTATTATATAATTATTTGTGATGCAATTAGTAATTAATTAGATAATAAAATGATGGAACAAATTAATTAAAACTCTTTTAAAATCACAAAAAATTATGGAAAAAAGTTAATTTATGCCCATGCATTGTTTTGAAAGTATATATGCATTTTGAAAATAACATGGGAAAAAATTGGGTATCAACAAATGCCCCTCTTTATCCGAGAAGGATGAAAGAATTGTCGGGTAAAGATATGATGGTCAACTTTGACCGAATAGAGTGATATGAGAGATATAGGCATGTAACGACCCGGTCGGTCGTTTTGAGAGTTAGCGCCTCGATCCCCTAATAACTACATTCCCCATGTTTATTTCTGCTTTTGGGACTTGTCGGAATGATTAGTCGTGAATTTCAGAGAGTTTTTGGACACATAGTCCCTATATATGAGTTTATGTTTTAGAAATCGGACTGTAGTTGGAACTATGGGAAGACGGGTCCGGAATGGGATTCCGTCAACTCCGTTAGCTCCGTTGGGTTATTTCAGAGTTAGGAGCATGCCTGGAATGGGTTTTCGAGGTCTGTAAGAGATTTAGGTTTGAATTGGCGAAAGTTAGAATTTCGGCGATTTCGGCCGATAGGTGAAATTTTGATATCGGGCTAGGAATGGAATTCCGAGAGTGGCTGTAGGTTCGTAGTGTCATTTATGACCTGTGTGTAAAATTTGATATTATTCGGACTAGTTTTGACGTGTTTCAGCATCGGTTGTAGATTTGGAAATTTCATAAGTTCTTAGGCTTGAATCCATGCATAATTGGTGATTCTGATTTTATGTGATATGTTTTGAAGGCTCGACTAAGTTTGGATAAGGTATTAGGACTGGTTGGCAAGTTTGGTTGAGGTCCCAGGGGCCTCGGAGATGTTTCGGATGTTCAACGTGATAGGTTTTGAACTTAAAACCAGATGAAGAATTGTTGGTGTTTCGCACCTGCGGAAGGGGAGCCGCAGGTGCGGAGGGGGCCATCGCAGATGCGGAATTGGCCTAGGTCAGCCAGGATCGTAGGTGCGGCAAGAGTACCGCAAAGGTGGCCCAGTGATCGCAGGTGCGGTTCCATCCCACTTAAGGATTTTTCGCACATACAATGTATTTTCTGCAAGTGCGGTCCAAGGGGGCGCATGTGCGGGATCGCTGGGCAGTTTATACCAAATTCGAGAGCTTGAAATTCATATCTTCTAAAAATGATTTGGAGCTCGGGATTAGGCGATTTTGAGTGGGTTTTGAGGAGAATATTCTTAGGTAACAATTCCTAAACTTATTTCACTTGTATATCATTAATCTATAGCAATTTCTTCCATCCAATCAATCAATTTGGGTGAAAAATCATGAAAATGGGAGGAAGATTCCCCAAATAGAAATCCGAGAAAATTAATGATATTTTGACATCGGTTTTCGATGTTTCTTGTTCGAGTGAGTTCGTGGGTGAATGGGTGTTCTAAATTTGTAACTTTTCACTCGATTCCGAGATGTGGGCCCGGGGGACTTTTTGGGAAATTTTCCTAATTTCGCGCATTAGCCTTGAAATAATTAGCTAGATCAATTTGTTACAATGACATTTACATTATGCAATTGAATTGAATAGATTTGGGCCATTCGGAGTTGGGTACTCGTGGCAAAAGCGTGGTTTTGAGTTGAGTAGAGCAGTTGAGGTAAGTGGCTTGCCTAACTCTGCGTTGGGGATTTCCCCTTAGGTTTTTTTGATACTATTTGTTGTATGGTCACCGTGTACGTGAGGTGAAGAGTACGTGCACGGGCCATTGTTGCTAAAATTCCATTTTTCCTTCCATGCCATAAATCATTCCACTGTTTAATGTGCTAATTGTGTAGTTAGAATAGGAAGGAGCATGTCTATCTGTTTTACCTGAATTTCCTATTTGATACTATGTGCACCATGTTTAGTTAGTCCTACCATGTGTTTTGCCTGTGACTTTCCTCCTGAACTATTTAAATAAACCTTATTTGTCATTCATTTGCATTGCATATTTAAATTGGGACTACGGACGTATTCAGGGAGCTTTCCCCATGTACTACATATTTAAATTGGGACTATGGACGTATTCCGGGAGCTTTCCCCCCTGTACTGCATATTTAAATTGGGACAACGGACGTATTCCGAGAGCTTTTCCCCTGTACTGCGTGTTTAAATTGGGACTACGGGCGTATTCCGGGAGCTTTCCCCTGTACTGCATAATCATTTTGAACTACGGGACAGTATCCCGGGAGATTCCACTTTGTGATATATATTATGTTGAGCTGGGGATCTTCTTATTGTAAACTTATATTATTTTTCTTAAACTGTTTACTTTAGACATTACCTATCTTTTGTACTGTTTTAAACTGACTTATTTAGAAATCCAGTAGAGCCTTAACCTAACCTCGTCCTACTTGACCGGGGTTAGGCTTGGCACTTAGTGGGTACCAAATGTGGTATACTCATGCCCTTTCCTGCACATGTTTTCGTATGCAAATCCAGGTACGAGCTATCAGCCTCGTGGTTAGTCGTTGATGCTGATTTCAGGAGACTGCAAGGTATTTCTGCCGCGTCCGCAGAATCCTCCGTGTCTCCCTCCATTCCATCTTGTAGAGACGTTCTTATGTACTTTTTCCAGTTTTTTTTAGAGCTTCAGTAGTGTTAGAAGCTTGTGACTGCTTGTGATATTCTGGGTTTTGGGAAGATATATTTTGTACGTGCCAAGTGGCATTGTTTCATTAGTAGATTTACTTTATTCCGTATTTATTTTATCATTTCTATTTAATATATTTTCCGCAATTAGGCTTACCTAGTCGTAGAGACTAGGTGCCGTCATGATGCCTTTCGGAGGGTAAAACGGGTCGTGACAAGATGGTATCAGAGCATCTAGGTTCATAGGAGTCACAAGTCACAAGCCGGTTTATTAGGATCTCGCGGATCTGTACGGAGACGTCCGTATCTATCTTCAGGAGGCTATGTAGTTGTTAAGAACAATCATATTTCTTTGATTTCCTTGTCTTGCTAGTTATTGACATAAAAAATTCTAAAATTATATTATATTCTTTCCCACAGATGGTGAGGACCTGTACTGGGAGGACCGATGACCAGGCACCCGAGCCCTCTGCCAGAGCCACCAGAGGCTGGGGTCGGGGTAGAGGACGACCACGCGGTGCAGCCCGAGCACCGGCGAGAGCAGCGACAGAGGAGCCTATAGCAGCCCCAGCTGGAGAGCCGACACAGGAGGTCCCTATTGCTGCTCCAGCCTTAAAGAATACTTTAGCTCAGTTCATGAGCATGTTCAGCACTGTAGCTCAGGCTGGACTACTTCCGATAGCTTCCACTACATCTCAGGCCGGGGGAGGGGTACAGACTCCCGCAGCCCGCACTCCTGAGCAGAGGGGCCAGGTTGATCAGGCCCCGGAGTATATTCCTATGCCCCTAGTGGCTCCGGTACAGCATGGGACCAGGGTAGCTGTTTCTAGGCAGAGAAGCTTAGACTTGAGAGGTACAAGAAGTACCACCCACCTATTTTCAGTGGACTAGCTTCAGATGACGCTCTGAGATTTCTTGAGGAGTGTCATCGTATTCTCTGCACTATGGGCGTTGTGGAGACCAGTGGGGTTTCTTTCACCGCTTTCCAGCTGAAGGGAGCGGCATATCAGTGGTGGCGGACCTATGAGCTGGGTAGTCCGGACGAGGCAGCCACACTCACTTGGACTTAGTTTTCAAAGATATTTTTATGAGAGTATGTCCCTTAGAGCCTCACGGATACTTGACACGGAGAGTTTGAGCAGTTGCGCCAAGGTACTACGACTGTGTCGGAGTATGCAGTCTGTTTCAGTGAGTTAGCTCGGCATGCACCAGCCTTGGTTGCCACAGTCAGATAGTGGGTTCGCCGCTTCATTGAGGGACTTCACCCTAGTATCCAGACCAGTATGGCCAGAGAGTTGGAGATGGATATCACTTATCAGCAGGCGATGAGTATTGCCAGGAGAGTAGAGGTCATGTTCGGCCGATACCGAGAGGAGAGAGAGGCCAAGAGGTCTCGAGAGACTGGCCATTTTTTAGTAGCTCGTGCACCAGTAGCACGTTATGGTAGGGGCTTTGTGGGTCGCCCTATTCATTCAGCCCTTCAAGCAGCAGCCCTTCAAGCAGCCAGCGGCATTCCAGCTCCACCTAGACCTCAGGAGTTCTATTATGCACCGCCAGTATCCAGCGTGCCTCCAGTTCGGGGTTCTCTTTCTGGCTAGCCCAGCAGGCCATCTCCTATTCAGTCTTAGCCGCAGCGTCCTCCAAGGGGTTGTTTTGAGTGAGGTGACACTCGTCACGTGACTAGGGATTGCCCCAGGGCCAGGAGGGGTGCACTTACACTGTCTTATCAGCCTCTACGTGCTCCGCCGGGTCCTCCGGCTATTCTTCCAGCCCCAGCTTCCACTCCACATCCTCACTCAGCTCGAGATCGAGGTCGACGTAGAGGTCGCCCTAGAGGGGGAGGCCAGGCCAGATATTATTCCCTTCTGGCCCATTCCGAGGTCGTTGCTTAAGACTCAGTCATCACATGTATTGTCCATGTCTGCCATAGGGTTGCATCAGAATTATTTGATCCAGGATTTGTGTATTCATATGTGTCCTCTTATTTTTCTCCACATTTGGGGATATCTCGGGATTCTTTGAGTTCCCTTGTTTATGTATCTACTCCTATGGGAGACTCTCTAGTTTTGGACCACGTATATTGATCGTGTTTGATTTCTCTTAGTGGTTTTGAGACCAGAGCTGATTTATTATTATTCAGCATGGAAGATTTCAATGTTATCTTTGGCATAGACTGGTTGTCGCCCAATTATGCTATTCTTGATTGTCATGCTAAGACCGTGACGCTGGATATGCCAGGTTTGACGAGACTAAAGTGGAGAGGTACCTTAGAGTATACTCCCGGTAGGGTTATTTCATTTCTTAAGGCTCAGCAGATGGTTGAGAAGGGGTGTGATGCATATTTGGCCTATGTGAGAGATATCAGTGTTGATACCCCTCCAGTTGAGTCAGTCGCAGTAGTGAGGGACTTTCTTGATGTATTCCCAGCTAAACTTCCAAGTATGCCGCCCGACAAAGATATTGACTTCGGCATTGATTTGTTGCCGGGCACTCAGCCCATTTCTATTCCACCTTATCGTATGGATCCTCCTGAGTTGAAGGAGTTGAAGGAGTAGTTACAGGAGTTGCTTAATAAGGGCTTCATCAGGCCCAGTGTATCACCTTGGGGTGCTCCAGTGCTATTTGTGAAGAAAAAGGATGGCTTCATGCGTATGTGTATTGATTATCGGCAGCTGAACAAGGTTACAGTGAAGAACATGTATCCTTTGCCCCGTATTGATGATTTATTCGACCAGCTATAGGGTTCCAGAGTATTCTCCAAGATTGACTTGCGATCTGGCTATCATCAGCTGAAGGTTCGGGAGTCGGACATCCCAAAGACTGACTTCAGGAACAGATATGACCACTACGAGTTTCTTGTTATGTCATTTGGGCTGAGCAATGCCCCCGCACCTTTTATCCATTTGATGCATAGTGTGTTCCGGTCCTATCTTGATTCCTTCGTCATTGTGTTTATTGAAGACATTCTGGTGTATTCCCGATCACGGGGAGATCATGAGAAGCACTTGAGGACCGTGCTTCAAACTTTGAGGGAGAAGAGATTGTATGCAAAATTCTCCAAGTGTGTGTTCTGGCTTGATTCAGTGGCATTCTTGGTCCACATAGTGTCTTGTGATGGGATCAAAGTATATCCGAAGAAAGTTTAGGCGGTGCAGAGTTGGCCTAGACCGTCATCATCTACGGAGATCCGCAGTTTCCTTGGTTTGGCAGGGTACTACCGTCGCTTTGTATAGGGGTTTCACCTATTGCAGCACCTATGACCAGACTGACCCAGAAGGGTGCTCCATTCAGATGGACTGAGGAGTGTGAGGAGAGCTTTCAGAAGTTCAAGATAGCTTTGACTTCGGCCCCAGTATTAGTGTTTCCTACAGGTTCAGGGTCCTACAATGTCTACCGTGATGCCCTGAGGATTGGCCTTGGAGCAGTATTGATGCAGGACGGTAGGGTGATTGCCTACACGTCCAGACAGTTGAAGGTGCATGATAAGAATTATTCGGTTTGTGACCTTGAGTTTGCAGCGATTGTTCACACCTTGAAGATCTGGCATCATTATTTGTACGGTGTTCCATGTAAGATTTTTATGGATCACCGGAGTTTAAAACACTTTTTCAGGCAGAAAGACCTCAATTTGCGCCAGCGGAGATGGTTGGAGTTACTAAAGGACTATGACATCACCATATTATACCACCCGGAGAAGGCCAATGTGGCGGCCGACGCCATGAGTTGTCGGGCGGAGAGTTTGGGAGTTTGGCATATCTTCTGGTAGTTTAGAGGCCCTTAGCCTTAGATGTTCAGTCCTTAGCCAGTCAGTTAGTGAGATTGAATCTTTCAGAGCCTTGTCGGGTTTTAGCTTGTGTGGTGGCTCAGTCTTCTCTTTATGACCGCATTCGAGAGCGCCAGTATGATGATCCCCACCTTCTGGTTCTTCAGGACAGGGTTCGGCGAGGTGACACCAGGGATGTGACTATAGGAGATAACGGTGTGATGAGGATAAAGGGTCGGATCTGTGTGCCCAATATGGATGGGCTTCGGGAGTTGATTCTTGAAGAGGCCCATAGCTCGTGGTATTCCATTCATCCGGGTACCGCGAAGATGTACAAGGATCTGAGACAGCACTATTGGTGGATAAGGATGAAAAAGGATATAGTGGAGTTTGTGGCCAAGTGTCTCAACTGTCAACAAGTCAAATATGAGCATCAGAGGCCAGAAGGGTTACTTCAGCAGATTGAGCTTCCAGAGTGAAAGTGGGAGCGGATCACCATGGACTTTGTGGTTGGACTTCCTCGGAATTTGAAAATTTTTGATGTTGTTTGGGTAATTGTGGATCGGCTGACCAAGTCAGCCCATTTCATTCCAATGTTGACTACATACTCCTCTGAGAGGTTGGAGGAGATTTATATCAGGGAGATTGTTTGCCTCCATGGTATTCTAGTATCTATCATTTCAGACAGAGGTACAAAGTTCATTTCACGATTTTGGAGAACCGTTCAGCAGGATCTAGGCACCAGGGTAGAGGTGAGTACAGTCTTTCACTCTTAGAGTGACCGGAAGTCCGAGCGCACGATTCAGATTCTTGAGGATATGCTACGTGCATGTGTGATGGATTTTGGAGGGTTATGGGACCGATACTTTCCACTTGCAGAATTTTCTTATAATAACATCAACCAGTCCAGCATTCAGATAGCGTCGTATGAGGCTTTTTATGGTAGACGGTGCCAGTCCCCAGTGGGATGGTTTGAGCCAGGCGAGGCCTGATTCTTGGGTACAGAATTCGTCCAGGATGCCCTGGAAAAGGTGAAGGTGATTCAGGAGAGACTTCGCACGGCTCAGTCCAGGCAAAAGAGTTATGCGGACCGGAAGGTTTGCGATTTGGCATTTATGGCTGGTGATTGGGTTTTGCTTCAGGTATCACCTATGAAGGGCGTCATGAGGTTCGGTAAGAAGGGTAAGCTGAGTCTGAGATTCATTGGTCCTTTTGAGGTATTGCGGCGTGTTGGGGAGGTTTCCTATGAGCAAGCCTTGCCTCATAACCTAGCAGGATTTCATTCGGTATTCCACGTCTCTATGCTCCAGAAGTATCACGATGACCCGACACATGTTTTGGATTTCAGCTCAATCCAGTTGGACAAGGATCTATCATATATTGAGGAGCCAGTAGCTATATCGGATAGACAGGTCAGAAAGATTAGGTCACAGAATATTGCATCAACCAAGGTTCAGTGGAGGGGTCAGCCGGTCGAGGAGAAAACTTGGGAGATCGAGCAGGATATGCGCAGTCAGTACCCTCATCTTTTCACAGCTTCAGGTATGTCTCTATCGAGGATGAATGATTTTCTTAAGAGGGGGTGAATGTAATGACCCGGTCGATCATTTTGAGAGTTAGCGCCTCGATCCCCTAATAACTAACTTCCCCATGTTTATTTCTTCTTTTGGGACTTGTCGGAATGATTAGTCATGAATTTCAAAGAGTTTTTGGACACATAGTTCCTATATATGAGTTTAAATTTTAGAAATTGGCCCGTAGTTGAAACTGTGGGAAGACGGGTCCAGAATGGGATTCCGTCGACTCTGTTAGCCCCGTTGGGTGATTTCGGAGTTAGGAGTGTGTCCGGAATGGGTTTTCGAGGTCTGTAGTAGATTTAGGCTTGAATTGGCGAAAGTTAGAGTTTCGGCGATTTCGGCTGATAGGTGAAATTTTGATATCGGGCTCGAAATGGAATTCCGATAGTGGTTGTAGGTCCGTAGTGTAATTTATGACTTGTGTATAAAATTTGAGGTCATTTGGACTAGTTTTGACGTGTTTCGGCATCGGTTGTAGATTTTAGAAATTTCATAAGTTCTTAGGCTTGAATCCATGCATAATTTGTGATTTTGATGTTATGTGCTGAGTTTTGAAGGCTCGAATAAGTTTGGATAAGGTATTAGGATAGGTTGGCAAGTTTGGTTGAGGTCCCGGGGGCCTCGGAGATGTTTCAGATGTTCAACGAATGGGTTTTGAACTTAAAACCAGCTGAAGCATTGCTGGTGCTGGTGTTTCGCACCTGCGGAAGGGGAACCGTAGGTGCGGAGGGGGCCATCGCAGATGCGGAATTGTCCTGGGTCAGCCAGGCTCGCAGGTGCGGCAAGAGTACTGCAGATGCGGCCCAGTGATCGAAAGTGTTGTTCTAGCCCACTTAAGGATTTTGCGCACCAGCGATGTATTTTCCGCAGGTGCGGTCCAAGGGGGCGCAGGTGCGGGATCGCTGGGCAGTTTATACCAAATTCGAGGGCTTGAAATTCATATCTTCTAAAAATTATTGGGAGCTCGGGATTAGGCGATTTTGAGTGGGTTTTGAGGAGAAGATTCGTAGGTAACAATTCCTAACCTTATTTCACTTATATATCATTAATCTATAGCAATTTCTTCCATGCAATCAATAAATTTGGGTGAAAATCATGAAAATGGGAGGAAGATTACCCAATTAGAAATCCGAGAAAATTAATGAGATTTTGACGTCGGTTTTTGATGTTTCTTGTTCGAGTGAGTTCGTGAGTGAATGGGTGTTCTAAATTTGTAACTTTCACTCGATTTCGAGACGTGGGCCCGGGGGACTTTTTGGGCAATTTTCCTAATTTCGCGCATTAGCCTTGAACTAATTAGCTAGATCGATTTCTAACAATGACATTTACATTATGCAATTGAATAGAATAGATTTGGGCCATTCAGAGTCAGGTAGTCGTGGAAAGAGCGTGGTTTTTAGTTGAGTAGAGCAATCGAGGAAAGTGGCTAGCCTAAATCTGTGTTGGGGATTTCCCCTTAGGTTGTTTTAATACTATTTTTTGTATGGGCGCCGTGTACGTGAGGTTACGAGTACATGCACGGGCCATTGTTGCTAAAATTCCATTTTTCCTTCCATGCCATAAATCATTTCACTCTTATTTCACTGCTTAATGTGCTAATTGTGTAGTTAGAATAGGAAGGAGCATGCCTATCTAATTTACCTTAATTTCCTATTTGATACTATGTGCACCATGATTAGTTAGTCATATCCTGTGTTTTGCCTATGACTTTCTGTAACGACCCGGTAGGTCGTTTTGAGAGTTAGTGCCCCGATCCCATAATAATTGCTTTCCCCATGTCTATTTATGCTTTTGGGACTTGTCGGAACGTTGAATGGTGAAATTCGGAGAGTTTTTGGACACATATTCCTTATATGTGAGTTTAAGCTTTAGAAATCGGACCATAGTTGGAACTGTGGGAAGACGGGTCCAGAATGGGATTTCGTCGACTCCGTTAGCTCCGTTGGGTGATTTCGAAGTTAGGAGTGTGTCCGGAATGTGCTTTCGAGATCTGTAGTATATTTAGGCTTGAATTGGTGAAAGTTAGAATTTTGGCGATTTCGGCCAATGGGTGGAATTTTGATATCGGGCCCGGAATGGAATTCCGAGAGTTGCTGTAGGTCTGTTGTGTCATTTGTGACATGTGTGTAAAATTTGAGGTCATTCGGACTAGTTTAGATGTGTTTCGGCATCTGTTGTAGATTTTTGAAATTTCATAAGTTCTTAGGCTTGAATTCATGTATAATTCGTGATTTTGGTGTTAGGTGATGTGTTTTGTAAGCTTGACTAAGTTTGGATAAGGTATTAGGACTAGTTGGTAAGTTTGGTTGAGGCCCCGGGGGCCTCGGGGATGTTTCGGATGCTCAACGGGTGATTTTTGGAACTTGGAAAACAGCTGAACCATTGCTGGTTCTGGTTTCTCGCACCTGCGGATGGGGAACCGCAGGTGCAGAAGAGGGGCTCGCGGGTGCGGGCTTGGTCAAGGTCAACCAGTTCTCGCAGGAGCGGTTGGGGTTCCGCAGATGCGGTCCCAGTCCTTTTAGTGGTTTTTCGCACCTGCGATGGATTTTCCGCAGATGCGGTCCAAGGGGCGCAGGTTGCGGGATCGCTGGGCAGTATATATCAAATTCGAGGGCTTGAAATTCATATCTTCTAAAAATAATTTGGAGCTCGGGAGTAGGCGATTTTGGAGTGGGTTTTGAGGAAAAGATTCATAGAAAACAATTCCTAACCTTATTTCACTCGTATATCATTTATCTATAGCAACTTCTTCCATGCAATCAATGAATTGGGTGAAAAATCATGAAAATGGGAAGAAGTCTCCCCAATTAGAAATCCGAGAATTTAATAAGATTTTGACGTCGGTTTTTGATGATTCTTGTTCGAGTGAGTTCGTGAATGAATGGGTATTCTAAATTTGTAACTTTCACCCGATTTCGAGACGTGGGCCCAGGCGACTTTTTGGGCAATTTCCCTAATTTCACGTATTAGCCTCGAACTTATTAGCTATTTTGATTTCCTAAAGTGATATTCCGGGTTTAGGGAAAGTTTTATTCTGTACGCGCCAAGTGGTGATGTTTCATTGTAGACTCACTTATTTCATCTTTATTTTTATTGCTTCTATTTAATATGTATTCTGCAATTAGGCTTACCTAGTCGTAGAGACTAGGTGGCGTCACGATGCCTTTCAGAGGGTACATCGGGTTGTGATAAGTTGGTATCAGAGTATCTAGGTTCATAGGAGTCACAAGTCACAAGCCGGTTTATTAGAGTCTCGCGGATCGATGAGGAGACGTCCGTATCTATCTTCGGGAGGCTATGTAACTGTTAAGAACAATCATATTTCTTTGATTTCCTTTTCGTGCGAGTTATTGACATCAAAAATTCTAAAATTCTATTATATTCTTTCCCACAGATGGTGAGGACACGTACTGGGAGGACCGACAACCAGGCACCCGAGCGCCCCGCCAGAGTCGCTAGAGGTCGGGCTGGGGTAGATGATGACCACGCGCTGCAGCCCGAGCACCGGCGAGAGTAGTGACAGAGGAGCCTATAGCAGCCCCAGCTAGAGAGCCAGCACATGAGGTCCCTATTGCTGCTCCAGCCCTACAGGAGACTTTAGTTCAGTTCATGAGCATGTTCAGTACTATAGCTCAGGCTGGACTACTTCTGATAGCTCCCGCTACATCTCAGGCTGGGGGAGGGACACAGACTCCCGCAGCCCGCACTCATAAGCAGAGTGGCCAGGTTGATCAGGCGCTGGAGTATATTCCTATGCCCCCAGTGGCTCCGGTACATCATAGGACCAGGGTAGCTGCTTCTGAGGAAGAGCAGCTCAGACTTGAGAGGTACAAGAAGTACCACCCACCTATTTTAACGGACTAGCTTCAGATGACGCTCTAGGATATCTTGAGGAGTGTCATCATATTCTCCGAACTATGGGCATTGTGGAGACCAGTGGGGTTTCTTTCACCGCTTTCCAGCTGAGGGGAGCGGCATACAGTGGTGGCGAGCCTATGATCGGAGTAGTCCGGACGAGGCAGACTCACTCACTTGGACTCAATTTTCAGATATGTTTTTGAGAGAGTATGTCCCTCAGAGCCTCAGGGATACTTGGCGCACGGAGTTCGACCAATTGCGCCAGGGTACTATGACTATGTCGTAGTATGCAGTCCGTTTCAGTGAGTTAGCTCGGCATGCACCATCCTTGGTTGCCACAGTCAGAAAGCGGGTTCGCCGCTTCATTGAGGGACTCCATCCTAGTATCCGGACCAGTATGGCCAGAGAGTTGGAGATGGATATCACTTACCAGCAGGCAGTGAGTATTGCCAGGAGAGTAGAGGGCATGTTCATTTGGGACAGAGAGGAGAGAGAGGCCAAGAGGTCTCGAGAGACTGGTCATTTTTTAGGAGCTCGTGCACCAGCAGCACATTATGGTAGGGGCTTTGTGGGTCGCCCTGTTCATTCAGCCTTTCCAGCAGCCAGCGGTATTGCAGCTCCTCCTAGACCTCAAGAGTTCTATTATGCAGCGCCAGTATCCAGTGTGCCTCCAGTTCGAGGTGCTATTTATGACCAGCCCACCAGGTCAGCTCCTATTTAGTCTTAGCCGCAGCGTCCTCCAAGGGGTTGTTTTGATTGTGGTGACACTCGTCACGTGATTAGAGATTGCCCCAGGGCCAGGAGGGGTGCACCTCCACAGTCTTATCAGCCTCCACGTGCTCCGACGGGTCCTCCAACTATTCTTCTAGCCTCAGCTGCCACTCCACCTCCTCAGTCAGCTCGAGGTGGGGGTCGGGGAGGTAAAGGTCACCCTAGAGGGGGAGGCTAGGCCAGATACTATGCCCTTCCAGCCTGTTCCTAGGATGTTGCTTCAGACTCAGTCATCACAGGTATTGTCCCTGTCTTCCATAGGGATGCGTCAGCATTATTTGATCCAGGATCTACGTATTAATTTGTGTCCTCTTATTTTGCTCCACATCTGGGGTTATCTCGGTATTCTTTGAGTTCCCCTGTTTATGTATCTACTCTTATGGGAGACTCTCTAGTTGTGGACCGCGTATATCGGTCGTGTTTGATTTCTCTTAGTGGTTTTGAGACCAGGGCTGATTTATTATTTCTCAGCATGGTAGATTTTTATGGTATCTTGGGCATGGACTGGTTGTCGCCCCATTATGCTATTCTTGATTATCACTCTAAGACCGTGACGCTGGCTATGCTAGGTTTTCCGAGATTTTAGTGGAGAGGTACCTTAGAGTATACTCCCCGCAGGGTCATTTCGTTTCTTAAGGCTCAGCGGATGGTTGAGAAGGGTGTGATGCGTACTTAGCCTATATGAGAGATATCAGTATTGATACACCTCCAGTTGAGTCAGTCCCAGTAGTGAGGGACTTTCCTGATGTATTCCCAGCTAATCTTCTAGGTATGTCGCCCGACAGAGATATTGATTTCTGCATTGATTTGCTGTCAGGCACTCAGCCCATTTCTATCCCTCCTTACCGTATGGCTCCTCCTGAGTTGAATGAGTTGAAGGAGAAGTTACAGGATTTGCTTGATAAGGGTTTCATCATATCTAGTGTATCACCTTAGGGTGCTCCAGTATTATTTGTGAAAATAAGGATGGTTCTATGCGTATGTGTATTGATTATCAGAAGTTGAACAAGGTCACCATGAAGAACAGGTATCCTTTGCCTCGCATTGATGATTTACTCAACCAACTATAGGGTTCTAGGGTATTCTCCAAGAATGACTTGCGTTCTGGCTATCATCAGTTGAAGATTTGGGAGCCGAATATCCCGAAGACTGCCTTCGGGACCAGATATGGCCACTATGAGTTTTTTGTTATGTCATTTGGGCTGACCAATGCCCCAGCAGCTTTTATGCATTTGATGCACAGTGTGTTATGGACTTATCTTGATTCCTTATTCATTGTGTTTATTAACGACATCTTGGTGTATTCCCGATCACGGGAAGATCATGAGCAGCATTTGAGGACTGTGCTTCAGACTTTGAGGGAGAAGAGATTGTATGCAAAATTCTCTAAATGTGAGTTCTGGCTTGACTCAGTGGCATTCTTAGGCCACATAGTGTCTTGGGATGGGATCAAGGTAGATCCGAAGAAGGTGGAGGCGGTGTAGAGTTGGCCTAGACCGTCATGAGCTACGGAGATCCGTAGTTTCCTTTGTTTGGCTGGGTAATATCGTCGTTCTGTGGATGAATTTTTATCCATTGTAGCACTGATGACCAGGTTGACTCAAAAGGGTGCTCCGTTCAGGTGGACTGAGGAGTGTTAGGAGAGCTTTCAGAAGCTCAAGACAGCCCTGACTACAGCTCCAGTGTTGGTATTGCCTACGGGTCAGGCTCTTATACCGTCTATTATGATGCTTCGAGGATTAGCCTCGGAGCGGTGTTGATGCAGGACGGTAGGGTGATTGCCTACACGTCCAGAAAGTTGAAGGAACATGAGAAGAACTATCCATTTCATGATCTCGAGTTGGTAGCGATTGTTCACGCCCTGAAGATATGGCGTCATTATTTATACGGTGTTCCCTGGGAGATTTTCATAGATCACCGGAGGTTGCAGCACATATTCAAGCAGAAGGACCTCAATTTGCGACAGTGTAGATGGTTGGAGTTGCTAAAGGACTATGACATCACTATATTATACCACCCGGGGAAGGGCAATGTGGTGGCCGACGCCTTGAGTTATCGGGCGGAGAGTTTGGGGACTTTGGCATATCTTCTGGTAGTTGAGAGGCCCTTAGCCTTAGATATTCAGTCCTTATCCAGTCAGTTCGTGAGGTTGAATCTTTCAGAGCCTTTCCGGGTTTTAGCTTTTGTGGTGGCTCGGTCTTCCCTTTATGTCCGCATGCGAGAACGCCAATATGATGATCCCAACCTTCTGATTCTTCAGGACACGGTTCGGCGAGGTGACGCCAGGGATGTGATTTGTAAATGACGGTGTGATGAGGATGAAGGGTCGGATCCGTGTGCCCAATGTGGATGGGCTTCGGAAGTTGATTCTTGAGGAGGCCCATAGCTCGCGGTATTTCATTCATCCGGGTACCGCGAAGATGTAGCAGGATCTGAGACATCACTATTGGTGGAGAAGGATGAAGAAGGATATAGTGGAGTTTGTGGCCAAGTGTCTCAACTGTCAGCAAGTCAAGTATGAGCATCAGAGACCGGGAGGGTTACTTCAGCAGATTGAGCTTTCAGAGTGGAAGGGGGAGTGGATCACCATGGACTTCGGGGTTGGACTTCCTCGGACTTTGAAGAAGTTCTATGCTATTTGGGTGATTGTGAATCGGCTGACCAAGTCAGCCCATCTCATTCCGGTGTTGACTACATACTCCTCCGAGAGGTTGGCGGATATTTATATCAGGGAGATTGTTCGCCTCCACGGTATTCCAGCATGTATCATTTCAGACAGAGGTACACAGTTTACTTCACGGTTCTGTAGAGCCGTTCAGCAGGAGCTAGGCACCAGGGTAGAGTTGAGTACAGTCTTTCACCCTCAGACAGACGGGCAGTCTGAGCGCACGATTCAGATTCTTAAGGATATGCTTCGTGCCTGTGTGATGGATTTTGGAGGGTCATGGGACCACTACTTCCCACTTGCAGAGTTTTCTTATAATAACAGCTACCAGTCTAGCATTCAGATGGTGCCGTATGAGGCTTTGTATGGTAGACGGTGCCGGTCTCCAGTGGGATGGTTTGATCCAGGCGAGGCCCGATTGTTGGGTACAGATTTGGTCCAGGATGCCCTGGACAAGGTGAAGGTGATTCAGGAAAGACTTCGTGCAGCTCAGTCCAGGAAAAAGAGTTATGCGGACCGGAAGGTTTGTGTTTTGGCATTTATGGCTGGTGATCGGGTTTATCTACGTGTATCGCCTACGATGGGCGTCATGATTTTTGGGAAGAAGGGTAAGCTGAGTCCGAGAGTTATTGGCCCTTGTTAGGTGTTGCGACGTGTTGGGTTGGTTTCTTATGAGCTAGCCCTGCCTCCCAACCTAGCAGGAGTTCATCCGGTATTCCACGTCTCCATGCTCCGGAAGTATCACGGTGACCCGACTCATGGTTTGGATTTCAGTTCAGTCCAGTTGGACAAAGATTTATCATATGTTGAGGAGCCAGTAGCTATAATGGATAGACAGTTCAGAAAGCTTAGGTCAAAGGATATTGCATTAGTAATGGTTCAGTGGAGGGGTCAGCCGGTTGAGGAGGTGACTTGGGAGACCGAGCAAGATATGTGCAGTCAGTACCCTCATCTTTTCACAGCTTCAGGTATGTATCAATACTCGTTCGAGGACGAACGACTTTCTTAAGAGAGGGAGAATGTAACGACCCGGTAGGACGTTTTGAGAGTTAGTGCCCCGATCCCTTAATAGCTTCTTTCCCCATGTCTATTTATGCTTTTGGGACTTGTCAGAACGTTGAGTGGTAAAATTCGGAGAGTTTTTGGACACATAGTCCTTATATGTGATTTTATACTTTAGAAATCGTATCGTAGTTAGAACTGTGGGAAGACGGGTTCGGAATAGGATTACGTCGACTCCGTTAGCTCCGTTCGGTGATTTCAGAGTTAGGAGCGTGTCCGGAATGTGCTTTCGAGGTCTGTAGTAGATTTAGGCTTGAATTGGTGAAAGTTAGAATTTCGGCGATTTCGGCCGATAGGTGGATTTTTGATATCGGGATCGGAATTGAATTCCGAGAGTGGCTGTAGATCCGTTGTGTCATTTGTGGCCTGTGTGTAAAATTTGAATCATTCGGACTAGTTTTGATGTGTTTCGGCATCAGTTGTAGATTTTGGAAATTGCATAAGTTCTTAGGCTTGAATCCATGTATACTTGGTGATTTTGGTGTTAGGTGATGTGTTATGGAGGCTCGACTAAGTTTGGATAAGGTATTAGGACTGGTTGGTAAGTTTGTTTAAGGTCCCAGGGGCCTCGGGGATGTTTCGGATGCTCAACGGGTGATTTTTGGAACTTGGAAAATAGCTGAACCATTGTTGGTTCTGGTGTCTCGCACCTGCGGACAGGGAACCGCAAGTGCGGAAGAGGGGCTCGCAGGTGCGGGATTGGTCAAGGTCAACCAGTTCTCGCAGGTGCGGTTGGGGTTCCGCAGATGCGGCCCCAGTCCTTTTAGTGGGTTTTCGCACCTGCGATGGATTTTTCGCAGACCCATCGCAGGTGCGGTCCAAGTGGCGCAGGTTGCGGGATCGCTGGGCAGTTTATATCAAATTCGAGGGCTTGAAATTCATGTCTTCTAAAAACAATTTGGAGCTCGGGTGTAGGCGATTTTGGAGTAGGTTTTGAGGAAAAGATTCATAGGTAACAATTCCTAACCTTATTTCACTCGTATATCATTTATCTATAGCAACTTCTTCCATGCAATCAATTAATTGGGTGAAAAATCATGAAAATGAGAAGAAGTCTCCCCAATTAGAAATCCGATAATTTAATAAGATTTTGGCGTCGGTTTTTGATGATTCTTATTCGAGTGAGTTCGTGAGTGAATGGGTGTTCTAAATTTGTAACTTTCACCCGATTTCGAGACGTGGGCCCGGGGGACTTTTTGGGGAATATCCCTAATTTCACTTATTAGCCTCAAACTTATTAGCTATTTTGATTCCCTAAAGTGATATTCCGGGTTTTGGGAAAGTTGTATTTTGTACGCGCCAAGTGGCGATTTTTCATTGTAGACTCACTTATTTCATCTTTATTTTTATTGCTTCTATTTAATATATTCTGCAATTAGGCTTACCTAGTCGTAGAGACTAGGTGGCGTCACGATGCCTTTCAGAGGGTACATCGGGTTGTGACACTTTCCTCCTGAACTGTTTAAATAAACCTTATCTGGCATTCATTCGCATTGCATATTTAAATTGGGACTACAGACGTATTTCGGGACCTTTCCCCATATACTGAATATTTAAATTGGGACTACGGACGTATTTCGGGAGCTTTCCCCATGTACTGCATATTTAAATTGGGACTACTGACCTATTTTGGGAGCTTTCCCCTTGTACTGCATAATCATTTGGAACTACAAGACGGTATCTCGGGAGATTCCACTTTGTGATATATATTATGTTGAGTTGAGGATCTTCTTATTGTAAACTTATATTGTTTTTCTTAAAATATTTACTGTAGACATTACCTATCTTTTGTATTGTTTTAAACTGACTTATTTATAAATCCAGTAGAGCCTTAACCTGATCTCGTCACTACTTGGCCGGGGTTAGGCTTGGCACTTACTGGGTACCAAATGTGGTGTACTCATGCCCTTTCCTTCACATGTTTTCGTGTGCAGATCCAGGTACGAGCTATCAGCCTCGTAGTTAGTCGCTGCTGTTGATTCCAGGAGAATGCAAGGTATTTATGCCGCGTCCGTAGAATCCTCTGAGTCTCCCTCCATTCCATCTTATATAGACGTTCTTATGTACTTTTTTCCAGTTTTTGTTAGAGCTTTAGTATTGTTAGAAGCTTGTGACTGTTTGTGATATTCCGGGTTTTGGGAAGATATATTTTGTACATGCCAAGTGGCGTTGTTTCGTTAGTAGATTTACTTTATTCCGTCTTTTTTTATTGTTTCTATTTAATATTTTTTCTGCAAATAGGCTTACCTAGTCGTAGAGACTAGGTGCCGTCACGATGCCTTTCGGAGGGTAAAACGGGTTGTGACAAGGCCGCATTCTGGTTTTCGAGCTGCCTACATATCCTTGGTTTTACAGGAATCAGTCCGCGTGTAGTTCTGTATCCATCTGAAAAATAAATCGATGAAGGTATCACAAGGACGGACACAAGGTTTCGAATAGGTGAAACGGTTATGGTGAGCGGTCAGGTTTCGAAATAATTTGAAGGAACTGGAGCAGGATTGCTCCTGTTAGGATAACCATTACTCACTGGGTCGCCTGCAAATAAGAAGATCTACTGCAAGTATAGGCGTATAACTTTGCGTAAATTATACATGATGCAAATTCCCCTCAGACCATGATAATTGTCTTTGGATGGTTGAGGATGATGTCCTTAGACCATGACGTCCCGGGCCATGAATTATGAAGTAAGGGATTCGCAGTCCATGAAATGACGTTCTCGGGCCTGTCACACCTCCCTTTTTTTTTATACGCCCCAAAGGGGTATGGGAGTTTTTCCACTTAAAGT